>CAKNXH010058858.1:179364-202142 GCA_932178445.1 Andricus quercusramuli
TCTTTTATTAAAAATACAATCAAATGACTCAATGAAGTCAATAAATTAAATAAAATACTAAAATCAAACTATTATCAATAAAATCAAAATTGCACTGATTTCAGTGATTTCATTCATTTTATTGATTTCATTGTTTTAATTGATTTATTTTATTGATTCTATTGAATTTGTTGATTTGATTGATTTGATCGATTCTTTTCAATATTCTGATTTTTTTTGTAAATATTTGACTCTTTTATTAAAAAACACAATCAAATGACTCAATCAAGTCAATAAATTGAATAAAATATTAAAATCAAATTATTATCAATAAAATCAAAATTGCACTGATTTTAGTGATTTTATTCGATTTATTGATTTCATTGTTTTCATTGATTTATTTTATTTTATTGATTCTATTGAGTTTGTTGATTCGATTGATTCTGTTCAATATACTGATTTTTTATTGTAATTATTTGACTCTTTTATTAAAAAATACAATCAAATGACTCAATGAAGTCAATAAATTGAATAAAATACTAAAATCAAATTATTATCAATCAAATCAAAATTGCACTGATTTTAGTGGTTTTATTCGATTTATTGATTCTATTGTTTTCATTGATTTATTTTATTGTATTGATTCTGTTGAGTTTGTTGATTTGATTGATTCTGTTCAATATACTGATTTTCCATTCTAAACATTTGACTCATTTATTAAAAAATACAATCAAATGACTCAATGAAGTCAATAAATTGAATAAAATACTAAAATAAAATTATTATCAATCAAATCAAAATTGCACTGATTTTAGTGACCACAATCCGTGTCCCCCGTTTCAAGCTTCTTCATATAATTAATTTATAGCCTGAAGTTCCTAACCCATTAATAAATAACGGAAAATAATTTCATTTTTAAATGCATGAAAGCTGCTATTTTATGACAGAAAATAGTCGCGTACAACCCTAAAAACTTCTTAAAAGACTTTCAACCCCTCATCAGATATTAAACTCACCCAAGCTACCCCTAAATATTTGTTAAATTCAACAAAACCAATTTAATTCAAAAATCCGCCCAGTTTTTGCTGAGAATAATTTCAATTGATGCCAAAGGGGCACCCATAAAGTCTCAACCCTTCAGCACATGTAGGACTCACCCCAGCCGTCAAGTCAGCTAAACATCATCTTAAGCGCGTCATCGTATACAGAACCTTGAAGTTTGACGAAATGGCTACATTCCTCACTCAGGTCGAAGCTTGCCTTAATTCTTGCCCGCTTCAGGCCATGACTAATGACCCTGACGAACTCATGACCTTAACTCCAGGACACTTTTTGATCGGCGAGCCACTAAATCACATCCGAGAGCCGAACTTGCTTGATGTTCCTACAAATCATCTCTCTAAATGGTAATTTTTGCACCAAATGAGAAAGCATTTTTGGCAACGTTGGACATCAGACTATCTCAAGGAAATGCAACCTCGCTCTAAATTTAGAGCGTAATACCCGTCTCTTGAGATTGGTGATTTGGTTCTCATTCGTGATGAGAACTTACCCCCTACCAAGTAGGCTCTTGCACGTGCCACCCAGCTCCACCCAGGATCTGATAACCACGTTCGTCTAGTGTCTCTTCGAACAAAAAGTGGTGTTCTCAAAAGGCCAATGTTGAAATTGTGTCTCCTTCCGAGAGCTGTGAATGGAACTTAGTGGTTTTTAAGCATGGTTTTTGTTATGTAGTTATCAATTCATTTATTTTTGTTCTGGAAATAATTTCGTCCAAACGAGGCGAGCGGAATGTTCGAGATTGAATTATAATTTTATTGCTGTCTTTTTATACTGAAAGCTTGTATTTATTAACTGAAGAATGGTCGACGTATTTTACCTTACAAATTGATTTTATAAGAGGTTCCATTTTTCATTATACCAATTCTAGACTATATCATACTTATTATTTCTATTTCCATACTTCGTATTCTTATCTTGAGTCACACTCTTTGAATTTTGTGTGTGTGTGTGGGACCTTTCGCACTTTGCTTGTGCGAATCAGTCGTCGTCAAACCGATCAAAAGGTACGCTTGTCTCAGCGTTTCGGATTCAAGATACCTTGTTATAATTGTAGAAAATTAAATATCAGAGTTTAACTGTTTTAAATAAAGACCAGTCTCAGTAGAGAGTTATTGCTACTTGTTAATCCATGTGCCTTACAACATTTGATTTCACCTACAGTTCCAGTGATCACAATACGTATTATTAAACTTTTTTCCCAAACTTTAATTTCGTTTGCTCGCGAACTCTCAGGAAGAAAAAAATATATTAAAAATTAGTATAAAAATGTTCATATCTAAAAAAGGTGCCTAAAAAATTCCCCTTGAGCTTTTACGATATCTTGCTTCATTTTGGAAAAAAATTTAGGAATTATATTTTCAGGGAAAAAAATTCTTCCGGCTTAAAAAATGGTTTAAGAAGCATAAAACTGCTGGGATAACTTACTTAAATATAAGCAGAAACTTTTTTAAAATATTGCAAAAAATGAAAAAGGTTTAGTTTTTCAGGAAATCTTCTTCTTTTACTTTGATTTATAAAAAAATGAAGAGAAGTTACCTGCGCTCGAAAAAAAATTCTCACTTCTTTACGGATTTAGATAAACCATTTCATAACATAGATACAAATAAGAGAAGAATTATTTCGATATTAAAAAACCTTCAAGTTACAAAAATGCACTTGGAAAAAAATCATCAAGACCCAGGAATTAAAATGGGAAATACAGCGAATCAATATTTTTTTATGTCCGCATTTAATTAAATTATCTTTGTAGCTTGCGGTTTACACATTTTCTGATCATATTGTGTGGCCTTTTTTATTCATTATTGAACTTTCTTCATTTGTTCACTTATCGCGTGCTATGGTCTCATTGTTTTCTTTCTACCACACAGCTTGACAGTTCATTAGTATATGCCAGTTTGATATCTCATGCAATTCGCTTTGCACTTAAAGTCCTTTCAACTGAATCGAAATTCTTTAGTTTAAATTGGAACATCGTATTCTTATGATTTACAATTAGATGTAGAATTCGGGAAGTTCCTGAATAAAAGGAATCAATTACAGCTACAGTTATTTTCTTATACACTGGAACTTGAAATTATGACGGGTCTCGAAGATTGCTCGCAGTGTCGTGCGAACCAATTCCTAATATTACGCAATATACGCTCGTGAGTATCGGCGCACTGCCCTTTTGTCCTTACGCTGCTGGTGTTTAAGAATCATTAATCAACCACCTCCCTACGCCGAGGGGCTCCACTCACTGCCCGAATTGCCGTGGCAGTGATTCCCGGATCGACTTAAACTCAAACGCCCTAATTACAAGTTCCAGTTTATATGTACACATATGATACATATGTAAAAAAAGTATACGAGCTTCCAACGAATAAATCAAAACTGCCATTCTTATTGTTCACAGTTAAAGAATTGTAAATTGAAAAAATATAAAATTGAGCAGATTTCAATTTTGAATGTTGGAAGTTAAATAATTCTTTATTTGTGTTCACGCGTTCAACATAATTATATATTCCCAACGGCTTAAATTTACAAACACAGAGTCACGCGTGAATTATGTGAGAATGATCGTGTGTTGTCGTAAGAAACCTCTCGGGTTTCCCGAATCTTCAGTATGTAAGAACGTGAGGAACGTGGCGGTTTAACGAGAAAGACACAATGTTCGAATTGTCCAATTCGCGCCAAGTAATTATATGATTTAATTAGTTAACAATAGAGACAATCTGTTAGACGTTCAAGGAGGTCCCAGCCGCGAGCTTTACTTGAACTTATCAATAAATAAAGACCAACGAAGTTTGTTCAAAACGTTTTGAAATCATTGACTCAACCTGATCTTGTGCAAATGGAATCATAATAATTCTCAATTAAAAAATAAAGAGTTTATTATGAAACAAAACATGGTCCTTCGAGCCGGATTGAGTGTGATTTAGGACTAAAAAACAGGGACATTTTTTTTAACATTTCGAAAAGTTCTAGAAAGTTCGCTAAACTCGATGTGATTGCGGCCATCATAGCGTCTCTATAATTTTGCAATAAGTCGCGTTTCCTCGCTATAACTTTTGTGAAAGTTCTTCGTCGAAACAAAAGGTGTGTCCTGTGCTACCTGAAACATTAACAAGTGTTCAGTGTTTTTCAATTAAAACACTTCAATAGAGAGCAAGATTGCAGATAAGGATCCCGCCAAAATTTAGTCTCTTTATCACATGAGAAGGAGAGGGCCTGCGTCAAACGATACATTGATAAGCTGGTACTCTACCATCTTATCAAAGGATCAGGCGCTCTTTCTTACTGCGAATTGCTTCTCACACTCTACTCACCACTGCTCTAGCTGTGCAATCGTTTTTTTGGTGATTTTTATCACCGCACTTCCAGCACGAACCTGATCTATCAGTGGCCTGGCATCCAGCAGCCATATGGTTGTAACCATGACATCGGAAGCAGCGTAGGAGCATCTCCCTTCTTCTGATTTGGCAACTCACCCATCCTATCTTGATGTGGCTCGCCTCATCCAGCTTTTTGGCAAAGGTCTCTTCCAGTTCAACAAATGCCATAACGTTACCTCAACGATTCGGCCGCGATAGGTTAATCTTGAGGTTTTCCCCCATTTCTGTTCCTACTAAAGTCTCTAGTGCTTCTCTGACTTCTTCCTTTTCTGTTGTAGCATCCAAATCCCGGATAATAACCAAAGCTTGGGGAACCAATAATCGGACACTTCCTTTTTCTCCTACTGCAGCCTGAAGAGCCTCGCTGAACTTGGCCTTGTCCTCAGTTTTGGCAATCAGCTCAACGAGTACACCACCTTTCCTCGTTTCTCTGATTGCCGAGACTTTAATTCCCATCTCGGACGGTTTACCTGTGATTTAATGTCTTTAAGAACATCAGCTTACTTCTTTCCCTCGGAGGGGCTAATAAGTATGGCCTCAGCGCGAGTGCGTCTCTTTTTTCGGGTTCTCTTGACCTCATCCATTTGGTTTTTGTGGCTTCCATCAGATGTCCCAGGTTCCTTCTCACACCTTGCTTTCTTTTTTCCCACCACCGTTGTCCAGATCTTCGTCGTTGTTTCAGCCTGCAATTTCTTTCTAGGCTGGCCAGAAGGGCTGTTTGTGGGGCTTGGTGTATTTTCCACCCTTTTACGCTTTTCTCGTTGGTTAGTCAACGTATTGGAAATGCATTCCTGATTCTCTATGCTCTTTTTGGAGCTTTGCGAACGCCCAATTTTGATGCCCTTGATTCTAACTCGGATGGCTTCCATGTTCTTGATGATATCTATCGCATCCTCGACGTTCTCCTTGATTACCTTCGTAGTATTAACGACCTTTTTGCAATCCGAATGCGCCAGTCTAATTGCATTCTGCAATTTTTTGAAAAAATTTTCTTCCAAGTTTTCCAAGTGTTCCAAGCATGTTACTTGAGACGATTGTTCCTCATTACCTGTCCTCGGTTTAGAAGATTTAGAAGAGACCATTATCTCCTTATCCGCCTCTCTATTGTGCACTATGTCCGTGTCCATAGCACTTTCAGTTTCATTAACTTCATTACTTGATTCTTCCCGTTGTGATTGTGTAGTAGCCATATCTTTTTTTCATCCAGCGCTTCGTGCGTGGAGGGGCGGGCCGAAAAAACTGGGAGCGGGTATACCCTCGGACCTTAGTCCTACTTACACATCGGCAGAGCAAGCTCACAGCAGCTTCATCCCCGTTTCCGGTTCGAAGCACTCCCAGTGGGTCACGGTCGGCACCGATCATGTGTGTTTGGTACGCGGGGCCTATTTCATTTCAGCCCTACCCTCTGTTTCCAGCGAGCATTCCCCTATCCGCCACCCGGGGACGCGCCAAGTAGGGGTATCACCTCCCCTTCACCGCAGACAACTGCGATGGTCCTTGGCGAAGGTTTTGTGTGGGTGAGAAGCCCGGATGCAACTTACTTCAGTTGCTACTTCTCCCCGAATACAGAAATTGGTCTTTTTTATCGTGACCTGGATGCTCTAGAGGACGCAATAAGGAGTACTGAAGGAGACATAATCGTTGGTGGGGACTTTAATGCCAAATCCCATCAATGGGGTATGAACTGGTCGCACACACGTGGTAATGCAGTTGCAGACATGATAGCTGGACTTGACCTGACAATTCTCAACACGGGCAGTGTACCAACGTTCAGGAGGAGTGGTAACAGGGGCACGATACCTGATATCACCTTAGCGACCCCTGGAATAACGCGTAGGATTCATGACTGGCACGTTACAGAGGAGTACACTGGCAGTGACCACCAACACATCGGCTTTAAAGTGGTAAACAGGAAACAACTGCATAAAACAAGCGGAAAACAGAGGATCCAGAAGGGCTGGAACGCTAACAAACTTGTTTTGGAGAAGCTTCTGTATACATTGAATCAGGAAGATGTGCTCCGTGATGATGATGACTCAGAGGCAGAAACAAGTGCGACGATGAGCAGGAAGGCTAGGAAATTGGTAGAAAAAACGATGCGCCTTATAACTAACGCCTGCGATGCATCGATGCCCAGGAAGGCAAGTAACCAGAAAAGAGCGCCCACGTACTGGTGGACAGAGGAGATTGCCATCCTAAGAAGGGAATGCTTACGTTTAAGGCGCAGATCCCTCAGAGCTAGACGTAGAGCAGCCGACCAGCTGGAAAACATGGAGTATAAAGCAGCGAAGAAAACGCTTAACGGTGCTATCCGTAAGAGCAAACTGCGCTGCTGGAAAATCCTGTGCGATGCTGTCAACGAGGATACTTGGGGGAAAGGCTACCAAATAATCTCTGTTCGATTGGGAAACCGAGCACCGTTAGGACCACAAGACCCAAAGATAATGGAGGAAATAGTCAATGCACTCTTCCCAACCCATCCGGAAAGAGAAAGCAAGGAATATATTCCTGAAGAGGCCCCACCTTTTACAATTGAGGAGCTCTATAAGGCTGTTAACGGACTTAAAAGTAGGATAGCACCTGGACCCGATGGCATACCATCAGAGGTTATTGTGGCAGTAGCGAAGGGACTTCCAAATCTGCTGCTAGACATGTACAATGCCTGCTTGCGGGCGGGAATTTTCCCCTTTGTATGGAAGGTACAACGTCTTGTTCTTCTAGACAAGGACAAGGGGACCGCCAGTAACGACAGCGTCATATCGTCCGCCAGACTCAGAGTAGTAGTGGATGCAGCTGGTGGTTTCGCCAAAAACCAACATGGCTTTAGGAAAGGTGAATCCACCATAGGTGCAATCAGCGAAGTCGTTGAGAAAGTGCAGGAAGCCTGGGAAGGTAACAACCGACAAAAGAAGGCATGCGTCTTACTAACGTTTGACGTTCAAAATGCATTCAACAAGGTAAGATGGACTGACATCATGGAGGCCTTGGAGAAACGCTTCAAGGCCCCTGGGCACCTCAGGAGAGTAGTGGACGACTACCTGTGCAACAGGGAATTACACTACCTTACTACTGAAGGCACCAGACGCAAGAAGATCACTGCTGGTGTTGCACAGGGATCTGCCTTAGGCCCGGATCTGTGGAATGTGGTATATGACGATATCCTTACCATGGATCTGCCGGACCACACAACACTGGAAGGCTTCGCCGACGACTTAGCTGCAGCTATAGTAGCTAAAAGCGAAGAACAGGTGAAAAATAGGGTTGCTCTTGTTGCGACTAAGGTAAGAAATTGGATGGAAGTCCACGGCCTACAGGTAGCGTGCCAAAAAACGAAAATGTTCATACTGGCGAGGAAAAGGAACTTCCCTGATCCATTTCAAGTCGAAGTTTGTGGAGCTGAGATAAAAGCAGCCAAATGGTTGAGGTACCTTGGCATCAGAATAGACAAAAAATTGAGGTTTTGGGAACAGATCAAGACTGCTTCAGAGAAGGCAGACAACACGATGGGGGCACTTTCTCGATTGATGCCCAACATAGCTGGCCCGAGGAGCTGTAAAAGGCGAACAATGATGGGTGTAATCTACTCTATCCTGCTTTACGGAGCGGAAGTATGGGCGGCGCACTATCCATTGAATCTTACCGGAAGAAGATGGCGGCGGTACAAAGAAGAGGTGCCTTACGGGTTTCATGTGCGTATAGGACTGTCTCGGAAGCGGCAGCCTTGGTTATCGCATCAATCTCACCCATAGACTTCCTAGCCACAGAACGGAAGAGAGTCTACGAACGAAGAAGAGTGGAAGATCGCTCTAAAGTAACAAAAGAGGAAGAGAAAGAGCATACCCTCACAAAGTGGAACCAGCGATGGATAGCTCAGAAAAAAGGAAAGTGGACCAAGCGTCTTATACAGGACGTAGAAGCATGGCTAAAACGAGGCCACGGTGAGGTAAACTTCTATCTCACCCAGTTCCCAAGTGGACCCGGAATGTTCTATAAATATCTGTATAGAATGAAGAAGAAGGACATACCAGCATGTATTTATTGTACGGGGAATGTAGATGATGATGCTGAACATACCTTTTTTAGATGCGATAGATGGGCTGAGAGCAGGGAAGCGGCCCAAGAGGAGCTGGGCGAAAACATCACGCTGGAAAACGTTGTTGCTCTGATGCTTTACTCAGAGCAAAATTGGAATACCATCGCAAGATACTGCGAAACAGTTATCCGCACCAAGAAGAGAGAAGAGCCGCGAGCGGCGTAAGAGAATGTTTGTTTGTTCATTGTTTTCTTTTTGTCTGTGGGACAAGAGATTACTCTACAGGATCGAAGGCCGGCGAGCCCGAGGTGAGGCATCTGTCACTTCTGCCGAGGACGACGCGTAACCCTGTAGGGTGAGAACAAACTACAGAGAAGCTCAAGCTGGCAGTAATGGTGGCACCGTGGTACGGTGGGTTGGCCTTACCCCCATGTTCCTGAAGTAATGCGAAAGCGGATTCTGGGAACATGGGTTGGCGTGAAAAGGAGTTAAGGTTTAGTGTGTAGGTGCCGTTTCGGCAAGTCCCACACTCACCTTCGTTCCTTGTGGACTGCGCGCCCATGTGTGCATCTCGCGTGTATATGTTTTAAATATACCGTAAGGTCAACTTCATAGTAGTCATAGAGAAGCGTAAGTGCAAATGAGACACTAGTAGATGGCGCATAAGAGCATCTCTTTCGCACTTATGACTATGACTACTATGAATTTAGCCTCACTGTATATGCGCGAGATGTATATTTTGGGCTCCTGGTCCCCAAGGTTCGAATGTGGTCAGTGCATGAGCATTTTCCGTTTTTACTCCTTAAAAAAAGAAAAAAAAAAAAAAACTCACCACAGCTGCTTCACCTTCGAAACATCAGCTGGATTATTAAAGGTGTCTTAATACACAAATAAAGGTGGATTGTTATTATTATTTTTTACATAGTTTAGCCGATTGAACTCTTGCATACTCAAATTACTTTTCTACATTCTCATCATGATGAGAAGGTATTGATTTAATGGGAAAAATGACTTTCGTGGATTTCATTAAATGTCGACGTTTTGAGACCTCCTGAGTCGGAAAAAATAGTTTTTACGTCGGTGTCTGTCTTTCGTCGTAATCGTGGTCGTTGTCGTCGTCTGTATACCGGATAACTGTTAAAAGACTGATCGGATTCGATTGTGCTTTCGCACATAGTTTTAGGGACCAAAAAGAAAGATCGAGTTCGTTAACCAGCTATTTTTGATGAAAACTCAAAAAGTTGGATCATTTTCAAAAAATTTTACAGCATTTTTCTCAAAATTCAGAAATTCCATCGACGGCTATCTATAGTACTCAGAAATTCAAACAATTTCTCATTACGACTTTTTTCGATAAAAAAAAATTGTCAGAGTTATAGCATTTTCAAAATCACCCCAAAAAAAAAAGAAAATTAACATTTTGAGCGAACCAAAGCACAATATGAAAAAAAGTCAAGAGACGAAAAACGTTACTTTTTGAAAGCTCTACATGAAGCTCCGCACATCTTTTTGAATTTCCTTGAAAAAATCGAAAATTCAAATTTTGATCGCACAAAACATAATGAATTATTACATTCTCATCATAATGAGAAGGTATTGATTTTATGTGAAAAATGACTTTCGTGGATTTCATTAAATGTCGACGTTTTGAGACCCCCTGAGTCAGAAAGAATAGTTTTTACGTCGGTGTCTCTGTCTGTCGTTGTCGTTGTCGTCGCCTGTATACCGGATAACTTTTGAAAGACTGATCGGATTGGATTGTGCTTTCGCACACAGTTTTAGAGACCAACAAGAAAGATCGAGTTCGTTGACCAGCTATTTTCGATGAAAACTCAAAAAGTTGGATAATTTTCAAAAATTTTTAGACCATTTTTCTCAAAATTCAGAAATTCCATTGACAACTATCTATAGTACCCAAAAATTCAAACAATTTTTGCCCTACGACTTTTTTCGATAAAAAGGAAATTGTCAGAGTTATAGCATTATCAAAATCACCCCAAAAAAACGAAAATTAACATTTTGAGCGAAACAAAGCACAATATGAAAAAAAGTCAAGAGACGAAAAACGTCACTTTTTGAAAGCCCTACAAGAACCTCCTGACAACTTTTTGAATTTCCTTGAAAAAATCGAAAATTTAAATTTTGATCGCACAAAAGATAATGAATTATTACATTCTCATCATAATGAGAAGGTATTGATTTTATGTGAAAAAGGACTTTCGGGGATTTCATTAAATGTCGACGCTTTGAGACCCCCTGAGTCAGAAAGGATAGTTTTTACGTCGGTGGCTGTCTGTCTGTCGTCGTTGTCGTCGTCTGTATACCGGATAACTTTTGAAAGACTGATCGTATTGGATCGTGCTTTCGCACACAGTTTGAGAGACAAAAAAGAAAGATCGAGTTTGTTAACCAGCTATTTTCGATGAAAACTCAAAAAGTTAAATCATTTTCAAACAATTTTAGACCATTTTTCTCAAAATTCAGAAATTCCATTGACAACTATCTATAGTACCCAGAAATTTGAACAATTTTCGCCCTACGACTTTTTTCGATAAAGAGGAAATTGTCAGAGTTATAGCATTATCAAAATCACCCAAAAAAAACGAAAACTGACATTTTGAGCGAAACAAAGCACAACATGAAAAAAAGTCAAGAGACGAAAAACGTTACTTTTTGACAGCCCTACAAGAAACTCCTAACAACTTTTTGAATTTCCTTGAAAAAATCGAAAATTTAAATTTTGATCGCACAAAAAATAATGGATTATTACATTCTCATCATAATGAGAAGGTATTATCACGAGTTGTGGGCACTTCTTGTTACACGCGATTCTTTAGATAACCCCACAAATAGAAATCCGGCGGCATAAGATCTGGCGATCTGGCTGGCCAATTTACTGGACCTCCTCTACCGATCCATCGTCCATTGAATTCGCGATTGAGTACTTCCCTCGCGATTGCCGCATAATGTGCTGGACAACCGTCATGTTGAAACCACACGTTGTGTCGCACTTCAAAGCTTAGGTCTTCCAGCAATATTGGAAGTTGATTTTCTAAAAAGTCACGATATTTTTCACCGTTCAAATTTCCATCAATAAAATACGGACCGATAAGTTGATCTCCAATTATTCCACACCAAACGTTCACGGACCATGGACGCTGATGCTCAACTTCACGCAACCAATGTGGATTTTCTACACTCCAATCATGCATGTTGTGCCGATTAACGTTACCATGGTTTGTGAAAGACGACTCGTCTGTGAAGAGTACTAGAAAAAAGAAATTCGGGTTTCCTTGTATCTGCTGAACCGCCCATTGACAAAATGTCTCTCGGTTCTGAAAATCATTTCCATGAAGTTCTTGATGCAGTGAAATATGATACGGATGATAATTATTACGTTTTAATACCTTCCAAACACTGGATAGAGACATTCCGGAATCGCGGCTTAGTTGTCGAGTACTAACATGAGCGTCATGAGTGACTGCAGCTAAAATTGCAATTTCATTATCAACTCCAGTAACTGTTACTTGACGCTTCCTTTTTTTTCGGTTGTACACTTCCGTCAGTGATGAAGTTTCGGACAACCCGGTAAAAAGAAGCGCGTGAAGGAACACTTTCTGGAAAGCGTTGAGCATAAAGCGTGAGAGCATCATTGATATTCCTGCCACTTTCTCCATAAATGAGAATCATTTCAATCTTCTGTTGCTGAGATAGAATTTCCATTGTAAAAGTAATGAAGCGAGGTAATGAGGAAATACAACGACACCCAAACCAACTCAAACGAACGCGACCAACAATAATAACCCAAACGAAAGCAACCAACACACCTAAATCAAATGAACACAATCAACCTTCCTAATGAATCGCTCGGCCGGAATGACGTCGAGGATTGTAGACAGTGGAGACTCGATGATATGTAATGTCTACATCCAAAATCGACTGTCGTCAACCAACTGCATTCGGGAATGGTTTTCGACAGTTTTATCACTTTAACTGTCCCGTTGCCAAAAGTTCAAGCACCCCGATGGATGGTGAGAGGCAAGGGGACTCACCGAAATTGAGCACCCCGAAGGGAATAGACAACTACTACGTCTGCGTCGTTATTCCTGGGTAGAGCTGAAAGTAGTGTCAACAATTTCATTTTTCGCAATTGCAGCGCCATCTATCGCGAATCGAAACAAATTTTCCGAATAAAACTTACGTATTTCATAAAGGAGAATCTGAATCTGTGATAAAAAATTGGGGTTGCCATTTCAAATTACAAAGTTACCCCCACCTCTGCCTGCTGTGGGGGTGGGGGTGGGGTAAATTTTAACAAATCTTTTTTCCCCCTCGAAAATAAAAAGTTTTTATTTAAAACATTTTTCCCGTAGGATGCGTATTTTTTGAGATATTTCGTTGTCTCAAGTTAAAAAAAACACCCTTATAATAGCCAACATTTCCAGCTCAAAGCTGTGCAAACGACTTTCGGTATCGGATGTTCTTTTAGAAAAGTAAAAACAGGGATGAAATTTTAAATCCCCTTTTCTTTGCATCAGAATTGCTCCGAATCCTAAACTACTCGCATCGCAGTGCAATTCTGTTTCGTCCTTTGGGTCATAGATTGATAGAAGTGGAGCTTCGATCAAGTTTTTTTTTTAAAAGATTGGAGCTTCGATCAATTTTTTCTTTAAAAGATTGAAGACTTCCAATTTTTTCTCATCAAATTTAAATTCAACCTCCTTACGCAAAAAATCATACAAAGGCTTGGCTAAAACTGAATAACCCTCAATAAATTTTCTAAAATAAGAGACAAGACCTATGAAGCTCTGTAACTCACAAACATTTCTGGGCACTGGGAAGTTCAAGACTGCTTCAATTGCGCGATCTGTATGAGCGATACGAAATTCAGAGATTCGATAACCCAAAAATTCAATCAAAGTAGACATAAAACTGCATTTGTCTAAACCAATCTCCAATTTGTTCTCAACCATGACCCTGAACACTTTCTTAAGTACAAATAAATGATGCTCAATTGTGGATGTTGCAATTAATATATCATCCATATAAACTACTAAGTCACCTGATTTAATTAAATCCCTGAAAACAGTATTTCAAATCTTTGAAATCGAGTCGGAGCTGTTTTAAGGCCAAATGGCATGCGCAAAAATCAGGTCAGGAGTAGATAGCGAATACATTGTAGTCGATTTTATTATGAATGAAGAAGCAAGACAGCATCTCAAAGATCATGGATCAAGAGATGTCAAAGACGCCTTCTGGGACACTTTAAATGATACAATAAGTACTTGCGATCATGGTGAAAGAATCATTCTGCTAGGAGATATGAACGGATGGGTTGGTGTCCAACGTCAGGGTACAGATACAGAAAAGGTGCTAAGTAAGTCTGGGGATCCAACAAGAAAAAATTGTAACAGGAAAAAATTAGTTAGCTTATTCTTAGAAAAGGGCATATTTATTACAAATGCTTGGTTTAGACATAAAATGATCCGCATGTACACCTGGCGAAAAGAAAATAGCCACAGTATAATTGACTTCGTTATTGCGGATGAAAGGCTAAGAGAACTAGTAAAACATACAAGAGTCATGAGGGTTTCCGAATGCAATACTGACCATAACCTTTTAGTCTCCAAAATAAACTCAGGGCAGGAATTAAGAAGAAAGAGAACCAAACAAATTTCCAATGTCCATTTTTCAATAATCATTTAAAAATGTATCATATATGTTCCAAAAATGACTTAAGATACTTTTTTTCTTCCCTTTTCAGATAGTTGGATAAAATCATTCCGATTGTAGGATTTATTAGAAAGATACGGAAATATACGCTGTGGTAAAGGAATTTCCTTCCTCATTTTGAATCAAATACAAATTTAGTCATTTTTATCTATGGATATAGAACATAACATATGGTCGTTGCGAAGCGCGACGACCAAATTTCGTGCTGCGAGCACGCTCAAACTTTTGAGTTTCTACTATACGATCAACAGAAATGAGCGTGGAGCGCGAGGTTTACATAATTTTTAAACGAAACAACGAGCGCGAAGCGCGAGTGTCTTGATGAGAATGTGTTCCTTAAGGTCGGTAGAACCTTAAGTGAATTAATTCTTCTTTTTATGTAAAACTGACATAATTGAACGAAAATCAGGCCATAACGATTAAACTTACTAATAGCCTGCGAAGCGCGCAATAACCAGCACACGAAGAGCGAAAACCTAGAGGAACAGAGCTTAAAGCGACAGGCAAATGCGTCCGAGCGCGTAGCTCGAGGTGAATACATTATCGAGCGCGAAGCGCGCGATCCAACAGGTGCGCGCCCTAGGCGCGCTCAAACTTGCGAGCGAAGCGAGCCGCGCGCGAAGTGCGCGATGAGAATGTACCCGGAAAGCGGGCAGATTTTTTTTTCTTCAAATTGTGATAACTAGTTACAGATGTTATCAAACTATCCAACAGTTTCAATGTTGTGACTTCATTATTGAGAACTTTTAATTGTCATTCAAGTCAAAATGGATGCATTGTTTTCTGAATTATGAGAGATTTCTCAGTCTATTACTCGGACTGAGACAAATTTTAAGAAAATGGCCAAAGCCAACCTCAATTTGGTGACGGCCAAGTCTCGTTTGGATCTTCTCGACCAACGCTGAAAATCATGTGAGAATCTACAACTGCAGATTAAAGCTGCTGCTACGCCTGAGGATCGTGAGAAACTTGAATATTTCACAAAATCTAAATTCTTATTGATTGAAGATTCTTATCTTAGTGCACATGATTTCTTGATAAATCAGATTGACATTTTAACTTCGGAATCTAACTTAAATGAAACTTTAAACCAAACACAAAATTTCAGACATGAGTCATTACCTGTCAAACTTCAGATTGTTTTACCAGAATTCAGTGGGGATTATCAAGATTGGGAAAATTACAGGGATTTATTTGAAGCTCTTATTATTAAAAATGAAGCGTTGTCTAATGCAACTAGACTACATTACTTAAAATTTTCATTAAAGGGTGAAGCTGAACACTTATTAAAGCATGTTGCGATAACTGATGCGAATTTGTCGAACACTTGGGAGTCGCTAAAGAACAGATTTAATAACCAAAGAGCGTTGATTTCTGCTCATTTACAATCTTTTATTAGTCTCCCCAGCGTAACACATAATTCAGTGGTAGAACTCCGAAAATTAGGCGATACAACAAATAAGTCTTTAGCAGCTCTCAAGAATTTGAAGCGTACGACTGATTCCTGGAGTGACATACTTGTTTTCTAAATTGTTAAGAAACTTGACGTTCCTCCTTTAAAGAAATGAGACATGCTAGTGGGTTCTCGTACCGACTATCCAACGTATAATGAACTTGATACATTCTTAGAAAAACGTATTCGTGTTTTGGAAGCTATTCAGACTTCAAAAAATGTATCTTCTGATAAATCAAAAAATAATGAGTCGTCGTCGGTGCGGAGCCATGCTGCCTCTGCCAATTCTAAGTGCTTGTTGTGTAAAGAAAATCATCCTTTATTTAGATGTTCACAATTTAGGGCACAGTCGATTGATAAGCGTCAGGAAATTGCACAACAGAACCAATGCTGTTATAGTTGTTTAATTCCAGGACACAAGCCATATTCCTGTATTAGCAAACGAAAATGTGCCAAATGTCAACGAAAACACAACACGTTACTACATTATGAAACGCGGAATGAAATTAGTCCAGAGAGTTCTGTCAAACCAGCGGCTTCGACTAGAGTGCACATAACTGATGTAAATCACACAGATAAGATTGTTCCATCTTCCAGTAGCTCAGGTAAGAGTGAGATTCCATCATTACACGCGAATCATGTCTCTCTAAACAATGAAATCCCATCTGTACATTTTTTAAATACTTTTCTAAATTTTGCAGGTATTTTTGCAGGTAATTTTGCAGGTAATTTTCAGCTACGGCTCTGGTAAACGTTCGAGCTGATAATGGTCGAGTATATAAATTTAGAGTACTTTTAGATCAGGGATCTGAGTGTTGTTTCGCATCAGAAAGAGCGGTAAAAATCTTGTGTCCGAGATATGATAAGGTTAATGCTCTTGTTTATGGAGTTGGTGGTTCAGAAATCGGATCAGCTAGAAAATTAGCTTATTTTCAATTTCTTCCAAAAGAAAAGGGTTGTAAAGTTTTGTACTTGCAATCATTAGTATTATTAAAGCTCACATCTTACCATCCACCTGTAAGATCAGGCGGGGGGATGGACACACAAATGAAGGAATGTTTGTTGGCTGATCCAGACCCATTCTATACTTCGAATATTGATTTCATTTCAGGTGCAGACAAATTTGGATCCTGTTTATTACCGGGATTAAAACAAGGGATTTTAGGGACCCTGACCGCGCAAGCAACTATTTTTGGCTGGATTCTTTCTGGTCCAGTTTCGAATCAACTGTCACCTGTAGTTTCTTCTTTCTCACTTCATCATAACGTGACATCTGAAGTACTTCATGAGGATTCAGCTCGTTTTTGGGTTTGGGAAGAACTCCCAATTAAAATACCTTTAAATGAAGAAGAACTCAGCTGTGAACAGCAATTTGTTTCAACCCATAAGCGCTCAGATTCCGGGCGTTACATAGTTCGCCTACCATTTAGAAATGGGCCTCCGATTAATATCGGTCACAAGAACATTACGTCGCTTATCGGGAATAACTGAACTATTAGAGCAATATTGTGATTTTATGTCCGAGTATGAACAATTAGGTCACATGAAAGTCATTCAAACGGAAAATCTTAAAGATTTTCTGCAAACGGTGTATTTACCTCACCATCTCATTATTCGAGCGACCAACATTACAACTCGTTTGCGAATTGTTTTTAACGCTTCTAGCCCTACTTCCAAGAACACATCGTTAAATTCACATATAACTTTTGGTCCAAAATTATTAACAGATCTAATTTCTATTATCATGCGGTGGCGAGAGCATCGCGACGTATATCTATCGGATGTGGAGAAGATGTTTCGACAAATTCTTGTTGACGTCAAAGATCGAGACTATCAACGAATCTTATGGCAGTTTCCTGATAAGAAAATGGTAGCTTATCAATTGGCCACGGCCACCTACGGTACGGCTTGTGCTCCTTATCTTGCTAACAGGGTAATTAAACAATTAGCGCAAGATGAAGGTCCAAACTTTCCACTCGCACAGGATGTTCTTAAGAATAACGTTTACGTTGACGATGTTTTGTTTGGTGCTGATACCATCGCGAAAGCTGAGCAATTCGATCACAAGTTGTTCAGATGATGGAAAGTGGAAGTTTTCAGTTAATAATTTGGGCCGCTAATGATAGCGAATTACTTAATGAATGTCCTCCAGGTGAACACGAACGTGCCTTCGATTCCCACTGGCTGAGCACGTGCAGTTAAAAGTTCTCGGACTATATTGGGATCCGTTGTTTGATGCTTTCAAAATCAAGGTTAATTCTGAGCCTATTCAATTTCCTACTAAGAGAATAGTTCTCTCGGTTATCGCTAAATTATATGATCCTCTCGGTTGCTTAGCTCCTGTGATAGGTGTAGCAAAGTTGTTGATGCGAGGATTATGGCTACGAAAGCTCGATTGGTATGAAAAGTTACCAAAAGATCTTCTCTTTCCTTGGCTTGAATATTATCATGCTCTTGTCAAATTAGAACATTTAAAGATCTCGCGATGGACAGGACAATTCAAATCAAAGTCAATTTGCGAATTACACGGGTTTGCAGATGCGTCCACCAAAGCTTACGCAGCAAATGTATATTTACGCATTTTTGATGAGTCTAATCATGCTCAGGTTACTTTATCGCTATCAAAATCTAAAGTAGCTCCTATTTCTGTAATAAGCTTCCCTAAATTAGAGTTGTGTGGAGCTGTTCTTCTAACTAAAATTATTAAATATGTTGCTTCAACTATGAATCTTGAAAGTATACCCATTTATTGTCATAACGACTCTACTGTAGTATTGTGTTGGCTGAAGAAACATCCTTCCAATTGAAAGCTTTTGTTGCAAATCGCGTTGCCTTGATACATGAGCTATTGCCTAATGCTAAATGGCTTCATGTTCCCACTATGGACGATCCTGCTGATTGTGCATCCCGGGGGATTTCTCCGGGAGAACTTCTCGATCATCCCTTGTGGTGGCATGGGCCGCCTTGGCTCGCAGGGCCTTCCACTGGTTGGCCAGACAAACGTCCTTTGTTAAATCCTGATGTTGATTTGGAACTAAAGCCATAAAGTTCTCATCAAGTTAGTAGTGTGGAAGAAGCTACGTTTGATTTGGTACATAAATACTCTTCATGGCCAAAACTACTTCGAGAAACGGCCTATTGCCTTCGTTTCGTCAAAATCCTAAAGTATAAAATTTCCAAGAAAAAAGGAGCCAAACCACAATACCCATCTCTGGCATTGCAGAACTCAGAAGTCGACCAAGCTCGATTGTTCTGGCTGCAATCTGTTCAGAAAGATTCCTTCGCAATCGAATTGAGGGAACTTCACGAAAAGAGCATTCTTACTACCATGTCGCCTTTGAAACCATTGAATCCGTTCTTGGACTCAAACGGATTGTTGCGTTTGGGAGGTCGTCTTCGTTTTGCCCCCATTAGTTATGACGAAAAACACCCAATTATCTTACCTCGTCATAAGATCAGTGAACTCATCTCTTCACATGCCCATCTGAAATCCTTGCACGGAGGATCACAACTGACCTTACACACTCTAAGGCAGAATTTTTGGATTCTGGGGGCTCGATCCGTAGTTGAAGGTCTGGTAAACAAATGTATAAGTTGTGTTCGTCAGCGTGTGGCTGTTCTGCAGCAACTCATGGGCAGTCTACCAGACTTTAGAATTACTCCTAGCCAACCCTTTACGCATACAGGGGTTGATTATGCAGGCCACTTTGATATTCGATTGGGTTCTGGTCGTGGGCATAAAAGTCAAAAGGCATATATTTCTTTATTCATTTGCTGCTGTACTTGGTCAGTTCATATCGAACTTGTGACAGATTGTTCTTCGCTTGCCTTTTTGGCAGCTTTTCATCGCTTTTTTTCTCGAAAAGGAAGACCTGCTCACATGTATAGCGATAATGGAAAAAATTTTCAAGGTGCGGATAAGGAGCTGAAGAAATGGCTTCAGGCACTTGAGCAAGATAATGATTTGCATAATCAGCTCGCTACAGAAGGAACCTTGTGGCATTTCATTCCACCCTCTGCACCTCATTTCGGGGGTTTATGGGAGGCTGGAGTGAAGAGTGTGAAACATCATTTGCGTAGGATCGTAGGTCTGCATAAATTTACTTATGAGGAGTTTTCAACTCTACTCACACGAGTCGAAGCTTCACTTAATTCACGACCAATAGCTCCCCTTTCAGCTGATGCAGAGGATTTTTCTTATTTGACTCCTGGACATTTTTTAATAGGAGCTCCGCTTACAAGTGTGCCAGAGCCTTCGCTAGAGTTTACGCCTGAAAATAGACTTTCACGCTGGGAATTAATACAACGCGTTTCACAGACATTTTGGCGTAGATGGTCTATTGATTATCTTCATTTATTACAGAAAAGACATAAATGGTTCAACGAAAAGTCTAACATGAATGTAGGAAACATGGTTCTATTGCGACAGGATAATCTCCCTCCTGCTAATTGGCTCGTCGGTCGTATCATTAAATGTTAACCCGGTAAAGATCATTTGATTCGTACGGTAAAAGTTAAAACTTCGAATTCCGAATATGATCGTCCGATCACCAAGCTATGTCTTTTACCACTTAAGTCTCATGAAGCCCAAGAGCTTTATGAACAAAATTCTGCGAGTACATAATGAAGGCTTATTTAAGATTACGGGTTAGGCTCGTGAAATAAGTGGAGGCGACCGATTAGAAAACCCGGTATTTATTCAATAAGTAGCGCTCCCAATGCTTACGCAGTGACTTTTAGTCGCCGACTGAAAAACGTACTCAAGCGGTGCGACGCGACACGAGCGCCACAAAAACAAAAGAGAGCTGTAGAGCTGGCGCCTCTACCTTATACTTCTAACACTCCCTCCCGACGGCTCGAAGACTCTCTATTACAATTCAAATAATTTGGATTCAATTGCATTCTTTCCCTTGTCATTATGTAAATATATTTTTTTCTCAACTTCAGTTTCCGTATCTTTTTCTAGGCTGTAGTCGGTTCATAGTTGAAAACGTCGTTGAAGAGTTAGTCTCCTAAAACACAACAATCACTCATGTTAATTACATCAATAAGATTGAAGATTAAAGAGTCTCGCTGTTAATTTTTCGTGCAACTCAAAAGAAAGCGGTTTAGTAAAAATATCCGCGATTTGATCTTTAGACCTCACCCATTTTAGTTTTATTCGATTGAGTTTTACGCATCTCCTTGACATAATGTTCTTTTATCTCTGACATATGTCTCAACTTATTCCCACCGCTTGTTTCAGCATTGACAACGGCTGCTTTGTTGTCGCACCACAAGAGCATAGGATAAAATGATTTATTCAAAATTAACTTCAATGAATTTTCCAATGACATCATTTCTTGACACGCCATGCTCATAGCCACATATTCGGCCTGACATGTGGACAGAGCAACATAAGGTTGCTTTCGAACTTTCCATGCCACTGCATCCCCGAACAACTTGACAACATACCCACTCGTGGTCAGGGAGCCCTTGCAATCTGAGAAACTGGCATCTGAGTACCCTTGAATATTATTTTCCACGCCTGTATATCTAAGGGAAAAATGTTTCATCCCTTTAAGGTACCTAAAGACTCTCTTAGCCATTACCCACTCATGCTCTGTGGGATTTACCTGATGCCTGCTTAGAACATTTAATGCGTAGTTGATATCTGGTCTAGTCGCGCCCGTCAAGTATAACAAACATCCTACCACTTCTCTGTAAGGGGCATTCAGTTCTGTTTTCTCTAAGTCTCGAACCTCTTCCCCATAATCACATTCTCGCATCTTTCTCGCTCGATTTGCAACTTGAGTTGTTACCATGGGCGATCTTTGTGGACATACTTCACTAAACCCGTATTTCTCTAAGAGCTTCTCAATGTACTTTTCTTGAGACAGTTCTAATACACGTTTGTCTCCACAATTATGTCATCCACATAAAGTAACAACAAGAGAAGTTTATTGCCATCCTTCCACGTGAACAAACATGGTTCTAAATCTGAATTTTTAAGTCCTAAACTCAAGGCTGCCTCCGTAAATTTGTCATGACACCGCTTTGGACTTATGCGTAGCCCATACAGAGCTCTCTCTAGTTTACACACCCGATTTTTACTATCCCCTATTAAATCTTGCGTTCCCTCCGGAATTTCCATATAGATCTCTTCATCTATAGTACCGTTGAGAAAAGCGGTTTTCACGTCAAGCTGACATACGTCAAGGTCGAATTTATTTATGATTGCAAACACGGTTCTTACTAGAGGCAGTCTCGAAACCGGAGCATAAGTTTCACTGAGTTCATACACATTCTTATCCTTAAATCCTCTCACCACCAAACGCGCCCGATATTTTACTCTACCCCTAGCCTCAATCTTTTGTTTGAACACCCATTTTGAGTCGACTATGTCAGTTTTCTCACCCTCTCGTGAATTTCCTGGCCGATATACTACTTGCCACACTTTATTTTTGGACATTGAGTCGAGTTCTTCTCTAATCGCGCCTATCCATTTGTCTCTGTCCTTTGAGCGCATTGCTTCTTTATAACTCGATGGGTCTGAGTTTACGTTGGCCAATAGTGCCACGTAGATTTCGTCCGTGGTGCTTTTAATTTCTGATTCTTGCTCGAATTCTCTAAATTCACAAAACATTACTTGAGCTTTTATCTGCTCATCAATTTGCAATGATTCTAAACTGTTATCAACGATTTTCTCATCATTCTTTGGTTTGTTCCCATTTAAGTCAGTCTCTTTTGGCATGTTTTCACGAGGTCTACCTCTTTTGCGTTTGATCTCTCCCTCCGGTTTTAAAGAACTTTCGTTAACTTCTTCTCCTTGATTTAATTCGACAAACCATTTTTCATTATCTATCTCGCCCGTTTCTTCAATGAAATTATTCATAGCTCCCTTTTCATATTTGTCTCCGTAAACTAAATTTTCATTAAAGCGCGCGTCTCTGCTCTCATAGTACTTCCCTTCTTCAGGCTTTGAGAACTGAAAACCTGTAGGGGTATAACCCACTAAAATAACGCGCCTGCCTTCATACCTGAATTTGGGACCTACTTTTCTTTGTACTTTGATGTACGCTACACACCCGAAACGTTTGATTTGATTTACATCAAAATTACGGTTGGGAGCAAATGCTTCTAAAGGAGTAATCATATTATTAGCTTT
>CAKNXH010058859.1:0-11056 GCA_932178445.1 Andricus quercusramuli
ACGTTGAATTTTTTTCTGGAAAAGAATCCTGGAGAAAAAGTCTATTCTTAACCTCTTTTCAAAGCTTATAATTGATGCATTTATTAGTTTCAAAGATTCGTTTTACGGAAAATATTTACAATACAAGTATGTCAAAATTTAAAAAAAAATTGTTTTTCTAATTCTACCATAAATTCAATTAATTTCAGTAGAATAAAAGAGCTGCCTACAATTTTCTAGTAAAGCGATCTCGCTCTTGTATAAAGTTACAAGGTGCATTAACTAAAAATTTCATGGAAATAATGTTTGTGATAAAATGCACTATTTTTTGATCGATTTAATAGCTATATAACAAAATTGGTGTGCCAATATCGTATGAAAATTCATATTTCATACATTGAAGCTTGTATAAAAAAGCCTCACAGGCTTTTCTGTTGCATCTGAATTTATTATTTTACGGTTTTCATGATTTATTTTGCAAAATATTGCTTTTATAATACACACTTGTTCCACAGAAAAATCGTGTATTTCACAAAAAGACACCTTTTTTTGTTTAACAACATTTTTTAGTGAGGTCACTATTTTTCGAAACAAATGCCCAGAAATGAGAATCACGCTGACCTTTCATGATTTATGTCAAAAAACAAAGTATATCATGAGAAGTGTGATCGCTGAAATTGAAAATTTGAAATGGACAGCTCTTTTAATTTTGGTGAAATTTGGAAAATTTATAAATGGAGAACCTTCAAGATTGCCACAATTGTATGGCAAATACCTTTTCTAAAACTAACTCTGAAATTAATGAGTTTAGACATTAAACTTTGAAATCGATTTTGAGTTAGCTTCTTTATGCAGGCTTAAGAGCCCGTGTGGAAGAATTCCGTGGCAGTCTTGAATCATGCTAAGGCCAGTAAAGTTTTTCTCAAGCCTGTCTATTCACGCAATACTAGCCTGGCGCTACACTGGCGCTGTCTAGTTTCACTACGTGTTTGATTCATACCTTTCTGCTGTCTAGTCCCAGTCTTGGCGCTATCTAGGAGTTCGTTACGATTTTGAATATATAAAAATTGTCCAGATTGTAGCTAGTTTCTAGACAGAATCACGTTTTGGACTTGAAAAAAAATTACAGAAGTGAATTCAGAAAATAATAATTTTTGAATAGAAGATTTAGGAAATTATAATACACAATTGCACAAATGCTCAAGCAATACGAAATTATACACTACTACATATTTTAGATAGTAAACAATAATTGTTGAAGGTGAAAGTAATCTTAATACGAGAACTGTATTCTTAAGAACGATTTTTTTTTCAAGAATGTTTAAAAACATTTTCTTTTAATTAAATTATATAGTGAAGTTATAATGAATTTATATTTAATTCATAATAATCATGATATGTATAATGCTATGTATAATATTAACGATATTCCAGAAAATCAAATATTATTATAAATGATTTATTTAATTTATTTTAATTATTTATTGTTTGCGTGAATAATAATGACGCCTCACGTATTAATTATCATTTGAAATAATAAACAATCATTATTTCGTAGCCTAATCACAAGTAAAATCATACAAACTTTATTTTTTTCAATGATTCATTCACATATCAAGCACTTTTATTGTTTAAAAATTGTTCATGTTTTATTGAAATAAATATCAGGATGTACTGAATTGAAATTCATATCAGACCAAAATGGAAAAAAAATTTAACTTTTAGATGGCCGAGGTATTAAGGCGACGGGACAAAGTTAAAACAATATAATAGGAACTTTTATCAGAAGTTCGACACCCGGCGTATGTACAAGTGATATGCGGAAACTTATTTCTACATTTTTTCGTGTACAAAAACTTTTTTTATATTTTTAATTAACTGCAAAATCTATATATTGGACTTTTATGGCATGAAAAATAATTATTTAATTTAATTATTCATTATTTTTCATCAAAATAGCCGATCTGTCTAGAAACTAGTCGATCCGAGCGTTACATCCCAGTCTAGCCACTGGACAGACAGCCTGTGGCGCGCCAATGTCGACTCAAGGCGAACTAGACAGAAACAGTAAAGCGCCACGAAATTTTTCCACACGGGAGGTTAAGTAAATGGTCGAAAACAAATTGTCGAACAAAATTTGTACTTGAAGTTATAATTTGAAAAATTAAATACTTCTTTTTTGAGAGTTCTGGGCACCCATTACCCGAAAAAAATAACCAGCTAAGTTCGCTCAGAATTTTCTCTGCAATTAAAAAAAATCTTCAGAATTACGAATATATATATAATATATATTGTACATAAAGGTAATTACTACGTAACTATACGACTATTACCAAATAAATGCATTTCATGTATGATAGGTTTTTAAATATTACAGATTATATCATACACGTTACTCATTTCACACAATAACAAAAGAATTGCAACAGAGGAGTAAGAAATAATTCAATATAGTATGATGACGCCAAAAACTTGAGTTTTTGATAAAATTTTCGACATTTTCGTTTAAAAATTACGAAAAATCAATTTCGACCAAAATTCTGATTTCGACAGCAATTACTACTTTCGCATCAAGCGTACCAAATTTTCTTTATATAAGCCCGATTTTTACAGATATTTTATAAAATGAAACATTGGCAAAATTCAGCTTTGCCCAAAAATTGATTTTTCGAATGTTTCGCGGTCTATTTTGTAAAAAGTTTCTAAAGAAGTGAACGTGTTTAACAACATTGTTCCGCAGATGTCGATGTTCGCAAGAAACTTTTGTTATAAAAACAGTTTTTTAAAAAATAAATGCCATTTTGTTCATTTTGAAGCTAATCACTTTGTATTTTTTGTTGAAAAAAACAGGCTTCAAATTCCTATTAAACATAATTTTTCCTAATTTTTTTTAACTTGGAAAAATACGCGTGCGTTAAAAAAGTATGCATCAGTTAAATCCTGAAAAAATAATAATAATTTATACAAACTTTGCTGCTGTCAGTATTCGAAGTTTATTCTTTTTACGTCGTACTTCATAAAAACCATTGTTTTTACTTCCTCAAAACTTTTATCATTAGAAATAATTTCATCTTTAATGACTGTCAGGGCCGGTGCAGACAAGTATCGTTGAGCCAAGGTGCTTAATCGTGGAAAAAGTGTTTTTTTCCTACTCCACCATTCCATAGGATTTGCAGTCCGGTCCAAAAGATTTTCCAATAAATAGGAATTGATTTCTTCCCTACTTCTATCTATTTGCACTTGTCCGTTTTGTCCAGCTGCTGCCACGATGTCCGCAAAACAGCTTTCCAACGAAGAATTTTGATGTTCTTGAGCAGGTTCTTCGGTTTCCTTCTCTTCTTCGACAACAAGATCACGGTTGTTTCCATTTTCTTCATCACACAATGTCTGCATAACGTTGTGCAACAATGTGAGTATTGTTTCTCGGGCTTCTTGACCAAAAAAAAACTGTTTTAAATCGTGGATCCAAAATTGTTGCCAACGCAAAAGATTCTTCTACCTCTAGGTCACCAAGAGTCATGTTTATTTCGGCTTGTAATTCAGTTTTCATTGAATTTCCGAGAAAACTGCAAATTTTCTTCTCCACACAACTATATATTGCCCTTAAAGTGGGGATAACTTCAGACAAAATGGATTTATTTGAAGACAAATTTGTTAAAGCCTCTTCAAGTGGCTGCAACAACTTTACAAACTCTTCAGCAAGTTTCCACTGCAATGTTGTGAGAGTCTTTATTTGAACTTCACTATTTTGAACTATAAATATCTCCAGGCTACTTTTCATGTCGAATAAAAGTAGCAATACTTTTCGTGCTGTTTTCCATGTGGCGAAACCTTCCTTCATTGCACTATCGATTGAGGAATTGAGATGCGAGAACCCGGAGATTTTAATCAATTTGTTGCGATCATCGACGAATTGATGAAAATGATTAAAAATGTCTTTGCATACCGATAAAATAGCCCGTAGATATGACACTTTCAACATCTCTTGCGAACACGATTCTGTTACGGAAAGAAAGCAATACGCTATGGGAATTTGCAATTTCGCAGCCTTACTGCCTTCCTTCGCACTGCTGTCATTTGTCAGAATGACATTAATTTTTTCACCGCTGAAACCCCACGCACTAAGAACTCTGTTCACTGATTGTATCAGTCCTCCATCGTCCTCCGACAATTCAACCAGCGGCAATAAAACGGAATGTTGTTCAAATTCGTCTTCCAACCAGTGCACTGTTATCAGAATCCAAACTTTATTGCTGACACTGCACACAGACCTATTAACGGCTACAGTCACACGCGCAAGTCTTCCTACTTCAGACATTTCTGCTTTCATTTTTTTCAGTTCTTTTTCGTACACATTAGGAATAACTGTTGTAGAAAAAAAAAGACTCGTTAGGGACGTTGTACTGCGGTGTGGTATTTGCCATTAAACGTAGAAATCCTTTTCTCTCCACAATAGATGGATCTTGATCCAAAACCAGCATTTCAGCAACAAATCCGTTTAATGCGGCAGTTCGAGCATCACTGTCACCCCACCTTTTAACATTACGCTTACTCTTTTGAAACCCCGTAAGATCAACATTGTTTTCCTCGCAATATTCTTTATGGTACACAGTCAAATGCGCCCATAACGGGGTTGTTGATGCATTTTTCCCCTTACCACCTCGCGAGACTTTCTTCCCACATACTGTGCACAAGGGTTTTGTTTCGTCATCACTTTCTCGGAATAAGCGCCACACTACACTTCTTTTTTGACTCATCGTACTAATTTCGTTTTATAAAATCAAACGCGGAAAAGCAGCGTGATCTTTCAATTTTTCACTACCGTACCGATTTACCGGAAGCGTGAAAAGAGATCCTGCAATCTCAAGCTCGAAGATTCAACTGACACCTTTGAGGAAAATAGTAGCTCAAGAAATGCTTCAGGTAATGAAATAGAGAAAGCATTTGTTAAGGGTAAATATAGTTGCCCTGCAGTTACGTTTCATCTAGCAGATGAATGCATCTGGGGGGGGGGGGGGGGGCCCCCAGCACCTTAAAGTTTGCTTTCGAAGAGCATAACGTACTTCATGGGTCATTGAGGACTGCAATCTTAATCTCTACATCTAGAGTCTACAAAGGATTTGTAAGCTGTTTGTTCAAATACCTAAGTTCCTACTTCCTAGGTATAATTAACCCATTGATACGAGGTTGAAAGCGTTCCTATTACATAGCAGTCTCCGCGTACACTTTTGTGGATGTACAAACGTTATTAAAGCAGTATCAGTAAAAGGACCTAAGTTTCGAAAGTGAGATGTCCTTTCTAAACAGAGAAAAATATTATTCTTCATAAGTAAAGTTTCAAATCTTACGATCGCTTTTGCATTTGCAGGGTTCAAGGTGAAATTATTTCCGGAGTAAGCATTAGGTAATCTGAGTGATCTGGTAGCATTGTCATCATACCATTTTTCCAAAACAGTATTTACATCTCCAGAATAAGATCTACACGTGAATGTTTTGAATCCATTTTTTAACTGGAAAATGCTCATTATTTAATGAAAAAGACAAATTCCATTTAAAAACATACAAAGAGGTCCAGCTTAGGCTAGATAATGACGTCTTTGATTCACACAATTTTTTTTATTCTGTAAATCTCATTATCAGACACACAACTCTTTATTTAACTGATTATCAACAATTGCCAACATTCGAGAAATTTCAATGTGAATCGTTGCAAAATTGAAAAAGCTTCAAATTTTAACATTTTTAATTAATTATTTACATCTTAATCAGTGTCAAGGTCATCGTACACTTTTTTTAAATCTCAATCATTAGTGCTAATGAATAAATTACGTAAAAGAATAAGTTTTACCAAATAAATTAGTTTTTAAAAAAGCAGTTCAATTTTCAACCAAACAGTTGAATTTCACACCCAAAAAGATGAATGCTGAACAAAAAATGTATTATTTGATAATTGAACCAAGGACATAATTTTATTTTGAAGAAAACACAATAAATAAGAAATAAAAAATAAATTTTAGTGAAGAAAATTAGAAAAAAAATCAAATTTATTAAAAAATTGTTCAATTTTCAACAAAAAAGGTTAATTTTCTACAAGGGAAGACAAATTCTCTATAAAGCACATACATATATCAACCAAAAATGGAATAGTTTAATTTTCTTTAAAAAAAAAGT
Organism: Andricus quercusramuli; assembly: GCA_932178445.1. Lineage (NCBI taxonomy): Eukaryota > Metazoa > Arthropoda > Insecta > Hymenoptera > Cynipidae > Andricus > Andricus quercusramuli. The sequence goes on from CAKNXH010058859.1 coordinate 6,151, forward strand.
TAAAAAAAATGTCTACATATTTTAGATTTTTTTTACCTAATTGTTGAAATTTCTACTTAATTTCACTTAATTTCAGAGACAAAGAGACCGAAGAGTATAATTTTCTGCTAAAAAAGACGAATTTTCAACAAATAACATCAACTTTCAACCAAATTGTTGTATATCGAAGATAAAAAATATTAGTTATTATCCAAAAAATGGAATACTTCAATTTTCTTTGAAGAAAAAATTTCTCAAGAAAAAAATCTAATTTTCTACAGAACAGTTGAATTTTTTGAAAACCAGTTAAATTTTTTACCTAATTCTTGGATTTTCCAAAAATAGACGACTTTTCCACAAAAAAGTTTAATTTTCAAGTAAATAGTTGAATTTTCAACAAATTGCATTTTCAACCAGTCAAACTTTGAAACTAAAAAAGATCAATTATTATTTACCAAGAATGAAATAGTTCAATTTTCTTTTAGAAAAATAAAAATTAAAAAAATAATAATAATTTTCTACGAAACAGTTCCATTTTTTACAAAGCAGTTGACTTTTTACTTAATTGTCAAATTTTCAAGACAAACAGACGAATTTTCTACAAAAAAGTTGAATTTCCAACCAGACAGTTAAATTTTGAACTGAATTTATTATTCTTCAACAAAAAAAATTATTTTTGTAGAAGCAGCTCATCTTTTAAACAAAGAGTTGAACTTTCAACCTAAAAAGATGAATTCTCAACAAAAAATATAATAGTTGATTTTTCAACCAAGAAAACATTTTCATTTTCGAAAAAAAAACCGTTACATTAAACCGAAAAAAATGAAATTAATACAAAAAGTAATGAATTTTCTAATAAAAAATACAAATTTTCAAAAAGAGTATCATTGTCTACAAAAAAAATTGAATTTTCAACAAATTCAATCAATTTTTAATCAAATAGTTTAATTTTTAAACTTAAAGAGATAAATTATTAACCAAAAATGGAAAAGTTGAATTTTCTGTGAAAAAAAAATTATTTTCAATAAAAAAACTAATTTTCTACAAAATTGTTGAATTTCAGTTGGATTTATTACAAAACTCTTAATTTTTTCAAAAGACAGTTACATTTTCTATCTGACAGGTTGAGTTTTCCAGACAAACAGATGAATTTTCTACAAAAAAAAAGTGGAATTTTCAACCAAACATTCCAATTTTCAACCAAGTCATTGTATGCTTACTAAAAAAAAATAATTTCAAACAAAAAAAAAAATCATTTTGATCAAAGTAGTTCAATTTTCAACCAAATAGATGAATTTTCCACTTAAGTTATGAGTCTTCCATAAAAAAATGAATTTTTGTAGAAGCAGTACGACTTTCAATCTAAGAGTTGAATTTGCTACCTGAAAAGATGGATTCTCAACAAAAAATATGACAGTTGACATTTCAACTACGAAAAAATTATCATTTTACAGAAAAAACCATTGAAACTAAAAAAGATAATTTTCAAACAAGAATGGAATAGTTAAATTTTCTTTTAAAAAGGAAAGAATTTTTTTCCATAAAACAATTTAATTTTTGTAAAGAAAAGTTGATTTTTCTTCCTAATTGTTGAATTTTTAACAAAGTACATCAATTTTGAACCGAAAAGTTGAATTTTGAAACTAAAAGAGATCTGAGAATAGACTAGAAAACAATCTTGTTGGATATAGTCTGATAATAAACTTTGTGAAATAAAAAATTATTAGAAATTTTTCCCTTTTGAAATTCTTAAAAAGAATTTTTTTGTTCCAAATTTTCAAAAATCTAAAATTTTTTAAAATTTGTGGACATCATTTTAGGTTTGAAATTATTTTTGTATCTCTTCAAAACTTTGGAAATCTTTTGTAATGTCACAAAATCTTGTTAAATATTCTCTTCAAATTAATTTTCAACATAAATCACTTTTAATAAATATTTTTTAAAGTTTCCATTTATTTTCGAAAAATGTGTAGACTTCTAAATATACTTGAAAATGATTTGAATTTTTTCTAAAATGTTGTACTCTTGCAAAATTGGAAAAGTTTTCTTTAAAATTTTTGAGATTCTTTTTCGAAATTGTAGGAAATCATTTTAAATGTTCTAAAATATATATATAAATACTTTCTTAAAGTTTTTCCTCTAAAATTACTTGCAATAATCGAAGGGCCTTTTTTTGTGAATCTTATAAATCAAGTTATGGATTAAGAAATTTTGAAAAAATATTAAATCTTCTACTCAGAGCTAAAATATAAGACTAAATATTTTTTCAATTGTTTGGGTGTTTAATATATTGTTCCCCTTAGAAAATTTGAAATAGTTTATCCAGAAGTTGGAATTTTCGGAAAGCCAAAACATTGAAGTTTAAAAATTTTTTCATTTTAAAGGTTCCAAAGAAACTTCTGACATTATTTTCAAATTTGTTAATTGAATTAGTAGAGAGAAAAAAGTACTGTTTACGATATCTACTTAATTTTTGGAACTTTCTAGTTTTTAAAAATTTACAAAAATTGAGAAAACTTCATCGCTAATATACTAGAACATTTTTTTCGGAATTCAAACTATTTCCATAATTAACTATATTTTTAAAAATTATTATAGTTAAAGATTCATCATTTTGGCTAAAAATTGATCTCTTTGATTGAAAAATGAGCAATTTTGTTGATTTTCTTTAAATTAATAATTGTAAACTGAAAATGTTTTTGGTTGAATAATCATATTTTTCAGTTGTCATTTTTGGTAGAAATTATTCTTGGTATTATTGGTAGAAAGATTCTTCATTTCAGTTGAAAGTTTATGTCTTTGGTTGAATTATCAGCTATTTTGTTAAATTTTGTAATTCTTTATTTTTTTCAGTTTGAAAATTCGTCTTTTTTGGGAGCAATTCATATTTTTTGTAAACAAATGCATCTCTTTGGTTGAAGATTCATCTATTCTAGTCTCATTTTCGGTTTATCATTTCTCTATTTTAGTTGAAAATTCAACCATTTGATTGAGAATTCATGTATTATGTTGAAAAATCGTATTTTTTTGTAGAAAAGTAATCCTCTTGGTATAAGAAGATATAATAATTTTTTTGAATTATTATTCAAATTCGTAGACTATCGCGAAAAATTTGAGGAATGATTAGTTATGTTTTTAGTATTATTAAATTATGCCTAACTATTCCTGAAAAAAATTTGAGATACCTGCAAAAACTTGGAATTGTCAGGGAATTTTTTTCCAGGATTTGAGTTGACATCCTGTTACAGAGCTTCTAAAATTTATTTTGAAAATATGATTTTCTGACGCAGATAAAAAAATGATCAAAATTTGGAGAATTCACTTATCAGCTTATACATTTCGAGTCAGCGAAAAAATATACGAATAAATATTTGCTGACACCCTAGAATTCAACATGATTTTTTTTAAATGACCCTCAAATTTTCACTGGAATTGATAGAGAAGACATTTTTTATAATTTCCTTGAAATTAAATAAGACATTTTTGAACAAGTAAATTTTGGATAAAATTATAAACTTTTTTGCGTGATTTGATTGTCAATTGAAATAGCAGAGGAGAAAAGTGTTCTTCCAAACAACTGCTTAACTTTAAATAAGAGGAATATCTTTGACTCATGAAAATTATTCTCAAAAATGTTTGATCTGAAACATTCTAATTTTTAAAAATCTATGAAAATTGAAGATATTTCATCGCTAATATGCTAAAATATGTAATATTCACCAGTGTATAGTATATAAACTTGATAAGTTAGTTGAAAAACTTTAAATGAATCTTTCAATTTTAATCGAGTTACAGAAACCAAAAGTACGAATAGATTTTCAGAATAAGACAAACGAACGCATAGATAAAGCAACTTGGGAGGCACGAATGCCAATGCTCCTTCGCAGAATACATTAATTTGAAAAAAATGTATGTAACTTCATGTAAATTCGCTAGTAATTTTGAAATGCTGTTTAACAGTAGAAAATAAAGTTTTTTGGTCAAATGAAAAAAAGAAGCATGACCTAAACTTTTCTTTGATTTTAGCATGAATTAAAATGAAATAGTCCAATATTTCCTCCTTTAGCGTGATGAAGGGCTTGTAAATGCTTTTCGTCCGACGAAGGTTGTGATGATAAATTAGGATTCTAGGAGTATCATATCTCTTTCGAGATATGCATCTAAAAAAGAATTACGCGGAATTTATTTTTACAGCCTTCGAAAAGGAGGTCTACAATTGACTGATCTACTGATTACTGGAGGGTAATATTTCTGCAGGGTCTAATAGTCTACGATTTACGACCTACCGTCGCTAAACTTCAAATTTTTCGAAACTTTTCAGGATCTCCTATTTTATTGACACTGACTTAATGTTACAGTGACTTTTTATATACTTGACTACCTGAGTACCTGCACTTCTTCACCTTCAGCAGGAACTTACAATCAGTCTAGTGCAGAAGCTTGAATAAGGAACATCTCCGTAGTGCATAATGCGTAGACAGAATTAGTTATACAGTAAATTTTTTCAAATATTTCTATCTTTCACAAAATGTGTGAAAAAGGGAATGATGCGTGAAGTTTATTTCAATGTATTGAACGGCACGAAGACTGTTTAAAAATAAAGTGTAGTTTATTTAACACCGAATTCATCGTATCTCGGAATGGTTATGAAAAAGCAAAGTGCCATACAAAGTTTGTATTCAGTCGACTCCTTGATTGGCTGCATGAATCTCAAGAACTTGATACTACTCCTACTTTTTCTTCACAGCCATCTTGGGATATAAATCATCCACAGGCCGTAAGACTTCATTACGCTATTGGAGAAATGATTGCATTAGATAATGAGCCTCTCTCAGTTGTTGAAAAAACAGGATTCAAAAGATTGATGGGTAAAACTTCACCTAAATATAAAATACCATCTCGGAAATATTTGACAAAGAACATTCTA
>CAKNXH010058860.1:0-45540 GCA_932178445.1 Andricus quercusramuli
CTGCGGTAGCGTCTGAGACTATATCGTCATTCATCTAATCTCATCGAGTAGACTATAGTCACGAAGGAATAGTATACATACAATAATATCGGCGAGAATATAACGCGCATATATCCTGATAAAGAACATCTGCGCCTGGATTAAAAATGTAGGAAAAATTTAATAACAACTCACATTGAAAGTAATAGTAGAAATAAATAAATTGAAATACTTATCGGCGATCGATAAAATGAGAAATCTACTTCTTTAATCCTGTTAGTTTTAATTTTAATATATAGAGGTCACCCTATGACTTACTATAGCTAACAGAAATTCTTCCTCCATGAAATTACGAGTTTTCATCTATAGGATAAATGTAATCTACAATATAATACAACAATATAAAAATGCCATAACGTAAAATTCAAATTAGCGTTCAGTCATTTGATGAGATTTATTCCTGAAAGAAACAAATCATATTTGCCATAAACTTTTGTGACTTAATTGCGAATGATTTTTGTAGGTTATGTTTTTCTACAATCACGCAAATCGAAGATATTGTCCGTCTGAAGAGATTAACAGCCTGTAATTTCATAAAAAATTGTTCCGTATTAGTTTTCATCTTACACCATTCATTAAAGAACATTCCAATAACTATTTATAAGATGATTTCCACTTTTTCCAAAATGTCCGGTCAGACAGTCAGATGACGGGAAATCGGTCAGATGACTGAAGCGGTCAGCGTCATTTGACGTCACTCCCCATCTCTATTCGTGCATGATCGGTAACGACCGGACTCTCTCGGCTCCTAACGTTGGGGGAAGGTACCAAAGAGGAGCTCAAAACACTGTACGATGATCCGCTCGTCACTGGATGCAGGATTCAATGGAACGATCTGTGCCTACTTGAAGGCCTCCGAGCCGCCATTTATCAGGGTTGTTTTGGTTCGGGATCATTCGGGACAGATCGGAATATGCGGGAGATTCAAATTTAATTTGGAAGAGAACTCAAAAATAGTAATAAAATCATGTAAAACTTAATAAAAAGTAATTACATAAATAAAAATAATCGAACAGTACAAAAAAAAAGAAAGTCGATGGTATTTTAAATTGGCGGAATACACATTCATAGGTTATGTCACTAGTGTCAAACGAATAATAATGGTTTAAACAATTGTAAATTATTAACAAACAAGAGGAAAATATTCTGTGACTAATTTGAAAAAAAAAGAAACAATTTTCAATATTTTTCTAATAAGTTTTGAGTACTTAGATGTGTAATAATAATGATAAGTGTCATAATAATGAATTTTTCATAATAAAATTTCAATTTTCAATATTCTTCTTCATGAAATATAATTCGCCTAATTCTGAATGTAGATGCGTAGCATAATTGCGACACAATGTGTTCTTTCAGAGAACTGATATCGGTCCGCATCGGTATTTTATAAATAAAGCTTGACTAAGCAGGCAAAGGAGAGAATGCGTTTTAGGAAATAAAATAGTTTGAAGAATGAATCAACAAATTCTTTGAATGTTCAAAATTATATAATTTCTAAATAATTTTAGGTTGAAACACTACAATGAAAGGATTTTACATTGTTATTGAAACATTCAAATTCAAAAATGTCACTTGTAAATTAAAAATAAAAAAAAAAAACGAAAATTTTTAAGTTTGCATTCAGCACTCTGGAATTTTAATGATTCGAGGCTTATATTATTTTAAATAATTCCATTTCAATCTGTTTATTTTTCAATATTTCATTTTTACTTTCTTATGTTCAATTTATTATAGCAGATATAGCGAACCTTAAAGCGTGTACAGAGTTCTTTCAGAGAAATATAAATTGAAAAATGTAATTTACAAATTAAAAATTATAAAAAATGAAACAATGCAAATTTTAAAGTTTACATCCAGCACCTTGAAATTCGAACGATTCGAGGTTTTTTTTATTTTAAATAATTCAATTTTATTTAGTTTATTTTCCAATGTTTGATTTATAATTTCTTATTCTAAATGAACAGTCAAATATTGTTAAAAAATGAAACAAAAATTTTTTAAATAAAAATTTTCAAATTGAATGCTTAAAAAATGGAGTATTTTAGAATGCAATAATATTTGAATAGGATTTGAAATTGAATAAAAGCATTTAATAATGAATACATTAATCACAATGTTTTTGAAAAATGAAAAAAGATTTTGTAGTTTCATTCGGATGCAAACATTTCATCAATTACCAAGGCTTTCGAAATAAAATAGTTCAATTTTTAACGTAAAAATCTATAAATTATTTAATTATGAACAGATTCCTAATCGGCTTATAAAATCAATTTTCTTATTATTATATTGTTACGAGTCGAACCATAGTATGTATGTATATTTAATCTCTCCCTTTTACGGGTTTGAGGGCCTCCGCTCCCTGTACATATCTTTACATTTCATCCTTAGTCTAACTTATTCGCTGCTTATATTCTAAATCTTCGCCTTACATGATAACAGTCATATTAATACTATTATTCTTAACTTTCTACAAATCTAAGTATGAGCGACCTTCCAGGGCTTCCGTTTTCTCTTACCATCAATTGCATTTTCAACGATTTAAAATTTACCATTTTTCTAGTGACTTTCCTTCACAGAGGATTACCCGTTTGGCTCTGCCCTGTTCCCTTACTTTCTCTTATTTCTTCCAGCTTTTTCATCCACATCACTCCCTGTCCATTACCATCCAAGATCCATCTCACACACTCATCCACACTCAACTGTCCATCTTCCTCTCCTGTACACCTCTCTAACACATGTGCCCATGACTCCACCTCGTATCCACATACTCTGCACAAATTATCCTCTTCATCCATCCAATATCTACAAGATCTCACTCCTTCCCCCATTCTAAACCGTACCACCCTATTCCATTTGTCTTCCTTTTTCATCTTTTGCAAATATTCTGGTTCCGTCAACCCTTTGACCATCATATACCATCTATTGTACTTCGAATCCATAATCTTTCTCCATCTCTCTTCTCCTTGTCTTACTAATAGCTCTAATTCTATGTTCTGCCAATCCAGAACCCCTTCCTGCATATCACAAACATTCCTCATTTTTGTCCTTTCTTCCTCCCATTTCGAGTTTCCCAAATTTCCTCTCGTCTCCTTGTTCCGAACTTCGTCCAAGCATACTTGTGCTATCCTGCTCCCCTCCCCCCTTTTCAGTTTCTCTTCAAACCTCCAGGCTCTCTTAATTTGTCTAGTTACCATTTTTTCCCTTCCTAGTTCTTCCCTTATCATGTATCCTGGACAACTCCAACTGACCCCCATTACCCATCTCAGAAATCTCTCATGTATGCTTTCCACTTTCCTATGTTCCTTCCATCCCCAAACCTCCACTCCATAACACAACACCGCCCAAACCAACGCATCAAACAACCAAACCCTCATTCTCCAATCGTCCTTGAACCTTCTCTTTCCTATACCCCATACTTGGCCCATTACTTTACTCGCACTTTCGATTCTTTTCCTCACCTGCAAATCGTTTCCCCCTCCTGACTCAAACCAAAAACCTAGGTAACAGAACTCCTCCACAATTTCCACTGTTTGTCCGTTCATCTTCCAAACGTAACCTATTTTGGTCTTTTTATTTCTGAAGCACATCACCTTGGTCTTCCCTACGTTCACCGTCAGTTCTTTTGTTCCCACGTATTCTTCGAAAATTCTTATCATTAGGTTCATCCCCTTCTCATCGTCTGCTATTAGAACTACGTCGTCCGCGTATGCTAGGGAGTATAGTTTGCTATTATCCAGGATCGTCCCCCCTTTCCCTTTCTCCTTTAGCTTCTCCTCTAGGTCTGCCAGCAGCAAATTAAAAAGTAGTGGACTCAACGGGCACCCTTGCCTTAGACCTCTTCCTGTCCAGAAAACCTCCCCTTTTTCCCCGCGTATCTTCACCCTAATCCTGGTTTCAGTAAAAATTTCCTTTATCCTCTCCACCAGCCCTTCTTCTATTCCCCTCTCTTTCATTGCCTGCCATAGCACTTTTCTATTCACTGAGTCAAAAGCTGCTTTGAAATCTACAAACAAAGCGACTAATTTCCCTCTTTTTCTCCCTAAGTTTCTGTTAACCAAGTAGTTGAGTACGTAAATGTTGTCTATTGTCCCCATCCCTTTTCTAAATCCCGTCTGGTTGTGTGGGATACTTTGCTTCTCTTCTATCTGATTCTCTAACCTTTTTCTTAGAATTTCTGTGTATATTTTATAGCCCCCTTGCATGAGAGTGATCCCTCTGTACTCTTCTACCTTCTTACCCTCCCCTTTCTTAACAAGCGGTACTACCAGCCCTGTCATCCACTCCTCCGGCCACCCTTCTCCTTTCCAGACCTTGTTGCATATCCTCCACATCACTTCCCTAATCCCTTCTCCTCCATACTTTATCGCTTCGTTCTCCATACCATCCTCTCCTGTGGCCTTGTTTCTTTTCAGTCTATCTATCGCCTCATTTACTTCTTCTCTTGTTATTTCGTTCGCTTCCTCCGTTTCTCCCTGGACTGTCTTTCTATTTTCCCCTTTGATCTTATTTTGTTCTCCCCCTAAGAGACCCTTAAAATAATCCGTCCATTCCTCCATTTCTATTTCTTCATTCACGCCCTTCCTTCCTCCTCTTTCCCTGTTTATCACATCCCAGACCCTACCTTCTTTGATTGCTTTTTCTACTTCTTCCTTGTATTTCTCCTTTCCCCTTTGCTTTTTCCCTTCCAGCATCTTCTCATGTTCTCTTTTTCTCCTGTTGTACTCCGCCTTCTCTATTTCTCCTTTCCTCCACTTTTTTACAGACTCTTTCATTCTCTCCTTACTCTCCCTGCATTCCTCGTCCCACCATCCTCTCTTTCCCTCTTCTCTTCCTTCTTTTGTACCTATCTCATTCTTCACCTTCTCAATCGACCCTTTCAACCTTTTAATTAACGAGTCTACCCCCTCCTCCTTTTCATATCTAATATTCTCCTTTTCCATCTTCTGTTCAAACACTTTTAATTTATCTACCCCCCAGACTCCCATTTTCGTGTCCCTTTCCCCCCCTCTTTCCTTTCTCCCTCTGCCACGCTTATGGACGCCACCTTTCAGTGTAGCTATTACTGGGAAGTGTTCTGACCCTATCTCATTCCCTACATTCATACTGCATATCATATTACTCATTCTTTCTTCTGCCAAGATGTAGTCTATGATTGTTTCTCCCTTACCTATAAATGTAATCTCTCCTTTCTCATCTCCTTTCATGTTGCCATTACATATAAACCATCCGGTTTCTCCTATTATGTCTAGTAACTTCCTCCCCTCCCGGTCTATCTCCCTATGTTTGGAGCTCCTCATATATGCCTCCTTTTCTTCATCCCAAATCCCTCCCCCTTGCTCGCCAGTCCAGGCATTTAAGTCACCTCCTATCAAAACCAATTCTTCCTTCTTTTCCTCCATCCACCTCCTTATTACTCTCCAACCTTCCTCTTCCCCTCTTCTTCTATATACACAAACCACCGCTATTTTGACTTTCCCTATTATAATCCTTCTTACCATTGTTCCCTCCTTTTCTTCTCTGTCCTGCTCTATTTTACCTTTTACTGCCCATTCTTTTCTCACCCCTGATACCATGCCGCCCATTCCTCTACCTTTAACGTGTTCCTTCCTTGCCTCTTGCATTGTCCACACATACCCTTTAGGTAACAACCTTTTCATCCCCTTCCAATCCTTCTCATCCGCCCAGGTTTCACTCATCATAATCACGTCCCACTTTTCTAACTCCCGCCAGAAACCTTCATTCTTGTTCTTCAAGCCTGACACATTCCAGAAAGCTATTTTCACTTTTTTCTCCTCCCTTCCCTCCTCTATCCTCCTTACTTTTCTTCCGCCTTGCTTTTTGGAAACCCCCCTGTTTGCTCTCTAGCCTCTTTTGAATCTTCCTTTCTTCTATCTTTCTCAATCCTTTTTCCCTTTTTCCTTATTTCTTCTACTTCCTCGTCCCAGACCCACTCCTCCCCATTTATCCATAGTCTGTCTCGCCCTATCCATACCATGCATCCCTTTTTCCTCTCTATCCATGCTCTCTGTTCTATTTGCCATCTCCTTTTCCTCTCCCTCCAAGTCAAATCCTCTTCAATTCTCTCCCTTCTTCCTTTCAATAATTTTTTGTTCTCCATAATTTTCTTTTTCTCCTCCTCACTCCCTACTTTTACTACAAACATTCCTTCTTTTCCTTCCTTCGTCATTCCTAATCTCTTAACTCCTTCTACCCTTACCCGAATTCCAATATCTCTCAGCAGATTTTTGATTTCAATTTCCCCTGTTTCACTCTCTATTTTCAATCCCTTGACTACTATGTTATTTTTTCTCTTCGCCCTTTCTTCCCCTTCCAATCTTCTTTCGATCTCACTCAGTCTCTTCTTCATTCTTTCATTGTCATTTTGCACGTTATCACTCCCTTCTACTTTTTCCGCACTTTCTGTTCCCTTCCCCATATGCTCATTCCTAACTTCTAATTTGCTTACCCGTTCTTCCAGTTGTTTTATCTCCCTATTTGTCTGTTCGTCAATCTCTCTCTGTCTATTCTCTATGGCCTCTAGTTTACCCCATACCTTGTCTTTCTCCTCTTTCCAGAGTTTATCCCACTCTTCCCACTTTTCTCTTACTTTTCTCACTTCCCCCCTAACTTCTTTCCCCTGCCTATTCATATCTTCCAGACTCTTCCTTGTTTCCTCTCTAAACCCTTTTATGAGGGCCGCTAGCTTCTCAAACATCCCCCCATCCCCCCAATCTCTGTCTGGTGTTTTTCGTTTACTTTTCATTTTCTTGTTATCCTTGTCCCTTTCCGGATCATCTTCCCCTTCCTCTCTCTTCCTTTTATCTTCCCCTTCACTGCTAGTCACGTTCCCCTTTTTGTGCCATTCATCCAGACTCCTATTCGAGCCCGCTCTACCTAGCCTGTTGAGGCGCTGTAGGTTTGATGGTCTCCCGCGTTTCTGGCTCGTGCCTGAACCCCTTCTCTCCCTGGTCGGTGTCTCGAACGTCTCGTCATCGCTACTGTCAAATTCTCCCTTCTCCCCACTAACCACGCTCAAAACCTCGTCCGCTCTTGCTTCTTCCTCTCCCTGCCCTCTGGCGCCCGTTTGCGGGCTTCTTACCGTCGGCATCCCAGTATCCAACCTTACCCACTGTTCCACGACGCTACCCTCTCTTCACCTGCCTACCTCTTGCCCCCCTTCCCGACAACCACCTTCTATACCTAACCTCAAAACAAAATTTGCACGTTTCAACTTTCCTTTCTCACAACTTATTTCCACCCTTTGCACACTTGCCTTCACTCACCCTTCTTCCTTTACCCCTGCTCTCCGCACTCACTGCCCTTTCTGCACCCACACACGCTGATTCCCTTCACCAAAGCCAAAAAACGCAACACTTGACACAAAAGAGTTCTCTCACGATCGGTACCGAAAACGGAAGCCAGTCGAACCATAGTTCAATTTTAAAAATAGATAATTAATTTATATTTACAGTTTATCAACTGAACACTTTTCTTGTTCTCTTATTTTTGTCAAAGTTAACCCGTGCCCCCGAGACTTTGAAATTAACATGGGGGTTTAAATGGGAAAAGCTTGATTTAAAAAAAAATGGAAGGAAGAGCTACTTATTATAAACTTTTTGTGAATTAAAGTATTAAAACCTCTTAACGCATGTTCAAAGAATAATTTCCACCCAGTAAGTTTTAATTTTGACTCCCCACCCCTTTCGAGCCATTGTTATTGTGCTTGGAAAGTGACCCAAAAACTGCAAAATAACAGTTTCCTATTAAATTCATACTAAAAACGGTATTCTTTGGATTTTTTAACAAGTATTATTTTTAATTGTCAAGGGACCAGTTTCCAAGTATTTTGTGAATAATTTTCAATTACTCAAACAATTATTATTTATTTAAGAATTGTATTTTTCTTAAAAGCGTGGGAAATTATTGTTTTCGGGATATAAGTGATAGATTTTCATTTTACAGAAATAGAATATACCTACATTGGATAGTTTATAAGAGAATGTAATACGCTACTATGCAAAAGTTTCTAGACCTATATTTTTCAATACTTTATAAAAGCACTCTAGTTTTAAAAATATTCAACTCTAAATTTACTTCCAATTACTACACGAAATCTGATGAAATTATACGCTTAATGGTCTTCAATTGAAAGCAATATATTAATTTTATTAGATTATTTATTTTATTATTATTTTCTTAATTATTTAAGTGACTTCATAAGATATTTCTAGAATTTTTCCTTCGATGCAATAGAAACCTAACATTAATTTAAAGAACTTATCAATTTCGAATTTATTGATATTTTCCAGAAACATTAATATTTGACGTTTTTTCAAACAACTTCTAATGAAATTAACACATACTGGCTTTTATTTATTCCCATAAAACGAGTACTTTTATCACATTTTATGCAATAATTGAAAGAAAATCTACAATTTATTATTATTAAAACTAGAGTAGTTTTTCAACCTATTGGAAAATAGATGTCCAGAAACTTTTGCACGACATTACATATAAGAGAAATGAATTTTTATACTCCTACATGCGCGTGAGTTATTATTTGTTTTGTGTAAGATTTCGATTTCAGTTAACGTTTACCGAAGATGTTTACACATAAATCTGTCTTGGGTCGTAGTTTAGGACGCACGTGATGTTTTTTTACAATATATATTTCTATCTTATATATTTATACCTCATACTTTTTTCTATGTTCACTTTCATTGAACATTAATTCAAAGTTCGTATTCGTGAATTGCATAATATTATTGGCATAATATTAATATGACTAATTATTTCACTTACGCACGTACCATAAGAGTTTTATTCCTTTTGCTCTTTCTAATTATTATTATTTATATTATAATTTAAATTCATTTTGTAATTATAATATACATCAGTCATATATTTACAATTCCACACCACTTTTTTATCCGCAGAAAAATTATTTTTTACAAATTGGTAGATCTTAAAGGTTCCATTAAGTGTTTGACAATTCTAACGTATACCGATTTTTAGGATATCACGATTATTATAGTGTTCACTTGTAAAAACTTCAAAGTTTCATTATAACTTTCAAGAGAAAAAAAAAAAAAATATTCTAAACCACGTGTTTGCAAAATGTGTATTCCACCAATTTAATATACCATCGACTTTTCTTTTTTTTTTTTTTGTACTGTTTGATTATTTTTATTTATTTAATTACTTTTCATTAAGTTTTATTTAGTTTCCTAGTTTTAGTCAATTCCCTTATTGATAATAAACTAAATTTTACATGATTTTATTAATATTTTTGAGTTCTCTTCCATATTAAATTTGAATCTCCCGCATATCCCGATCCGTCCCGAATGATCCCTAACCTAAATGGCGGCTCCGAGGCCTTCAAGTAGGCACACACGTTTTCCATTGAATCCTGCATCCAGTGTATTATATACATCAGTGCTTAAATCGAACGGACCTCTCTTTCTACCATGTGCGATAGACAACGAGGCGCGATCGAAACCGAAATGATGGTTTCGAAAGCTCTTTTTCTATCCTATATGGTAGACAGAGAGAATCTCATAGTTGTGAAACGATAGGGGCCCGATCACAATGGAGACCCGAACTCCAAACCTGAACTCGAAGATATCTCTATTTTTTTTTACCGTAGCTACGGTAGAAAAAGAAAGAGTTATCTTCGGGTTCAAGTTTCGGTTTCAGGTCTCCATTGTGCTCGGGCCCTAAGCACGACTTGTCGTTGGCAACCATCGGGCCCTCTCTGTCGACCATATACGATAGAAAGAGAGTTTTCGAAACGATCGTTTCAACTTTGATTGCACCTCGTTGTCCATCTCACATGGTAGAAAGAGAGGTCCGTTCGATTTACGGCATCGGAGTCCCACCCGACCCAAGGTATGAAAACGCCATAAATAGTGCTCGCAAAATGTTACCCCCACGATACTGCGCATGCGTAATATTGGGTGTTTCAAGTTGTGATGTCAGCAGGCAAGATGTTTGCACGCCGAAGGCCAAGCAATGAGGTTCATTATGCAAAACTAATCTTAGGTGGCAGCACCGAGCCGAGTACTCTACCCTCTGTCAATGAGATACGAATTTCAAAAAAAGAAATTTTGTTAATAAGTATAAAGTGCCATTTGTACCTTGTAAACATAACAAAATATATGTTTCAAACTTTTTTATTAATATTTATCATATAGCATTCGTAAAAGGTTGATTAGGTTAGGTTGTATGGAAAGTATATATTATCATAGACACCAACTAAAAAGTGGTTAGGGGTAGCTACCCCCATTAATTTTTACATTCTCATCATAATGAGAAGGTATTGGTTTTATGTGAAAAATGACTTTCGCGGATTCCATCAAATGTCGACGTTTTGAGACCCCCTGAGTCAGAAAAAATAGTTTTTACGTCGGTGTCTGTCTGTCGTTGTCATCGTTGTCGTTGTCGTTGTAGTCTGTAAACACGATAACATTTGAAAAAATTCTCCGATTGGATTGCCTCTTGGCACACTTCACAAGAGTGTGAAAAGAAAGGACGAGTTCGTCAGCCAGCTATTTTGGACAAAATTTCGAAAAGTTAGAGCATTTTTGACATTTTTGTGACCATTTTTTTTTTTTTAATTTGACCTTTCTATTTACGGCTCTTCATAGCACATGGACATTCGAACAATTTATATTAATGACTTTTTTCGATAAAAGTAAAATTGTCAGAGCTATAGGATTTTCAAAATCCAAAAAAACAAACGAAAATTAACATTTTGAGCCAAACAACGCACGATATGAAAAAAAGTCAAGACAAGAAAAGTGTTTCTTTTTGAACGCCCTGCAAGGGTATCATAACGACTTTTTGAATTTTTTCGAAAAATTGAGAATTCACATTTTTATTGCACAAAAAATAATTAAAAATCCACAAATATAATTTTACGGACAAACTATGCAAGTTACGACAAATGATGATTGAACAAAAATTATGCACTCAGAAAAGATCTACAAATTTGTTGCTGGTCACTTTTTGATAGGATGTGTAGTTTTTGTATTATTTCTAAAAATTATATTAACAGTAAAAAAATCAGCCCTATAAGTGGGCACATTCTCATCAAAACTTTGCTTATTTATTTTTTTTCATCTCGTGTGTGTTTTTTCGAAATATCTCATTGTTTTCATGTTCTCAATACTATCTCTAACCATTAAAACAATAAAATAACTATCATTAATGCTCACGGTAGTTGAAAATTTGTATTTTTTTACATTCTCATCATAATGAGAAGGTATTGGTTTTATGTGAAAAATGACTTTCGCGGATTCCATCAAATGTCGACGTTTTGAGACCCCCTGAGTCAGAAAAAATAGTTTTTACGTCGGTGTCTGTCTGTCGTTGTCGTCGTTGTCGTTGTAGTCGTTGTAGTCTGTAAACACGATAACATTTGAAAAAATTCTCCGATTGGATTGCCCCTTGGCACACTTCACAAGAGTGTGAAAAGAAAGGACGAGTTCGTCAGCCAGCTATTTTGGACAAAATTTCGAAAAGTTAGAGCATTTTTGACATTTTTGTGACCATTTTTTTTTTATTTGACCTTTCTATTTACGGCTCTTCATAGCACATGGACATTCGAACAATTTATCCTTATTACTTTTTTCGATAAAAGTAAAATTGTCAGAGCTATAGGATTTTCAAAATCCAAAAAAACAAACGAAAATTAACATTTTGAGCCAAACAACGCACGATATGAAAAAAAGTCAGGACAAGAAAAGTGTTTCTTTTTGCACGCCCTGCAAGGGTATCATAACGACTTTTTGAATTTTTTCGAAAAATTGAGAATTCACATTTTTATTGCACAAAAAATAATGAAAAATCCACAAATATAATTTTACGGACAAACTATGCAAGTTACGACAAATGATGATTGAACAAAAATTATGCACTCAGAAAAGATCTACAAATTTGTTGATGGTCACTTTTTGATAGGATGTGTAGTTTTTGTATTATTTGTAAAAATTATATTAACAGTAAAAAAATCAGCCCTATAAGTGGGCACATTCTCATCAAAACTTTGCTTATTTATTCTCTTTTCCATCTCGTGTGTGTTTTTTCAAAATATCTCATTGTTTTCATGTTCTCAATACTATTTCTAACCATTAAAACAATAAAATAACTATCATTAATGCTCACGGTACTTGAAAATTTGTATTTTTACATTCTCATCCAGAGAAGGTATTAGATTTGTGTATTATTTGCCCCCCCCCCCCCGGTTTT
This sequence comes from Andricus quercusramuli, assembly GCA_932178445.1. Taxonomy (NCBI): domain Eukaryota; kingdom Metazoa; phylum Arthropoda; class Insecta; order Hymenoptera; family Cynipidae; genus Andricus; species Andricus quercusramuli. The sequence continues at coordinate 12,289 of CAKNXH010058860.1, forward strand.
TGTCAAATGTCCATTTTTCAATAATCATTTTAAAATTTATCATATACATGTTCAAAAAACGACTTAGATACTTTTTTTCTATCCTTTGCAGTTAGTTGTAAAACATCATTCAAATTGTATGATTTATTAGAAAGATACGGAAATATAGACTTCAGTAATGGAATTTCCTTCTTCATTTGATATCAAATACAAATTTAGTCATTTTTATCTGAAGAAAATAGAACATCACAAAGAGTCGTTGCGAAGCGCGACGAACAAATCTTGTGCCGCAAGCGCGCTCAAACTTTTGCGTTTCTATTATACGATGAACAGAAACGAGCGTGGAGCGCGAGGTTTACATGATTTTGAAAGCAAATATCGAGCGCGAAGCGCGAGTGTCTTAATGAGAATGTGTTCCTTAAGGTCGATAGAACCTTAAGTAAATTATTTCTTCTTTTTATGTAAAACTGACTTAATTAAACCAAAAGCAAGTCATAACGATGAAGTTTACTACGAGAGTATTAGCCCACGAAGCGCGCAATAGCGAGCACACGATGTGCGAAAACCTATAGAAGAACCAAGTTTGAAGCGTCAGGTAAATGTGTCCGAGCGCGTAGCGCGAGGTGAACACATTATCGAGCGCGAAGCGCGAGATGAATACCTAATCGATCGCGAAGCGCGAGATCCAACAGGTGCGCGCCCTAGGCGCGCTCAAACTTGTGAGCGAAGCGAGCCGCGCGCGATGCAGATTTTTTTCATTTCTTTTGGCGAAACACGTCAACTTTATTTTTGTCCACAGTGCAAAATATATATATTTTTAAATTTTCTCCTATGAATTTAGCAATTTTCAGCAAATTTATAAATATTGAGGGGTGGTTTACCACTGCGTAATTTTTTTATTCATGTTGACTTGACTCTATTTTACTTCCTTTGTTATAAAAATAATTTCCCAATTTCTCTTGCGTATTTGGGGGTAGCTACCCCCATTAATTTTCTTACCAAATTTTTTTTGCAAAACACGTCAACTTAATTTGGTGTCAAGTGCAAAATATATTTTTTGTAAATTTTTTCCTGTGAATTTAGCAATGTTCAGCACAACTTTAAAAATATGTAGGGGTGGTTCACACCCGCGTATTTTTTTATTTATTTTTGATGGACTCTATTTCACTCCCTTCGTTATAAAAATAATTTCCCAATTTTTGTTGTGTATGAAAAGTATATATTATCATAGACATAAAATAAAAAGTGTCTAGGGGTAGCTACCCCCATTAATTTTTTTACCAATTTTGTTTGCGAAACACGTCAACTTTATTTTTGTCTCAAGTGCAAAATATATTTTTTTCAAATTTTTTCCTGTGAATTTAGCAATTTTCAGCACATTTTCAAAAATATGTAGGGGTGGTTTACCCCCGCGTAATTTTTTCATTCATGTAGGACGGACTCTATTTCACTTCCTTCGTTATAAGAATAATTTCTCAATTTTTTTGTGTATGAAAAGTATATATTATCATAGCCAAATAATAAAAAGTGTTTTGGGGTAGCTACCCCCATTAATTTGTTTCCAATTTTTTTTTTGCGAAACACGTCAACTTTATTTTGGTCTCAAGTGCAAAATATATTTTTTTCAAATTTTTTCCTGTGAATTTAGACATTTTCAGCACAACTTTAAAACTATGTAGGGGTGGTTCACCCTCTTAATTTTTGTTTTGTTTTTTTTTTGGGGAAAATTACGTTAGTCATCTATCATCATGAGGAAACTTTCCCAGTAGGTTTGGTCGAAATCAATTTTGTTTTTCTACACAAAACTATACAATCGACACTTGCGACCCCTATCTTTGAGGGGTTGTTTCACCCCCTTGAAGTGTTTTTCCGCAGATAAAAAAAAATACATGTCACTTAGTTTTTCGAGTACTATAACATATATCAGGGAGAATCAAATCGGCGAGGGACACCTGGAGTACCTTCCTGTCAGAACAATAAAATCTTTGAATTTATTAACATTATGAATTAAGTATTATATACAGCTCTGAGATTCTTTTATAATAAAATACATTTATATAAATGTATTATGCACAGCTTTGTTGCTTTTTTCGTAGAAAAATAGGTATCGCCTTTTTTCAGCCGTGGTATCAAATAGTTTTCCTGCAATAAGTAGAAATAAAAAATATCGCATTCAAAGTAAATTTAGTTTAATACTATTTATTTAAAATTAGATTTTACCGCTTAGCTTGACAATGCGCTTTTTTATGCTTCTTAGATAGAATGTTACAGTTGAAGATTAAAAAATAATTGTTCGACAGAAAATATTCTACTGAAAAATTCGCAACCGAGTCTAAGGGTTATTTAGAAAGAATTTTGGAATTGTGTCGCCTTTTTCAGCCGTGGTATCGAATAGTTTTCCTGCAATAAGTAGAAATAAAAAATATCGCATTCAAAATAAATTTAGTTTTATACTATTTACTTAGAATTAGATTTTAACCCATACCTTGACAATGCGCTTTTTTATGCTTCTTAAATAGAATTTTACAGTTGAAAATAAAAAATAATTGTTTGACAGAAAATATTCTACTCGAAAATTCGCAACCGAGTCTAAGGGTTATTTAGAAAGAATTTTGGAATTTTAGAATCATATTAAATACGTAAAAAGTACTAACATATGACCCTCCAGCTATCCCCTAGGAAAAAGTAGTATAGCAAAATCATTACAGGCCTATAATTATTTTCCTATAATGAATTTCCTGTAATTTTTTCACGATTATAGGACTAATTATAAGAATAATTATTCGATTAATTATAGGAAAATAATTATGGAAATTAGTAATATTAAAATAATGAAATATTATTGCAATAAGTATAAGATACTCATAGGTTTTAAGTTTCATTATACCCACATTGTTAAACAAAGCTTCTTTAAATATGTCAATTTTTATGTTCTTTTGTGTGAGCAGTTCAAAATAAATGATTAGTTTATACTTTATTCTACTTTTTGCAATAATTATTTTAATATTGTTAATTTCTATAATTATTTTCCTACAATTCTTCCTATCATTATTCCTGTAATCGCGCAAAAAATTATAGAAAATTAATTATAGGAGAATCATTATAGTCCTATAATGATTTTCTACAACAATAAAAGATCAGAAAACCAGATATAAAAATTTTATTTATCTTTATTTTTAATTGTTTACTTATTTTTTAAACCAAAAAAATATCCCGAACGAAAAGGAATTTAAGTGAAGAATATAAATATAATCATCAGATGAGGAACAGCGGGGAACGACATATATTTTTAGGCTAAAATTCGGACATTGCAATTAAAGCAATTAAAATCGAAAATTCTACATCTTCATTAATTTTTTTTAATTCTATTTGAACGAAGTATTATACATATATTAATTATTATTTATACATTCCGATGCTATAACATTTCCAACAGGATCCTTTATCACTTCCCTTTTTCAAACAATGCCATCAGGAAGAAAATGTTTCTCGCAAACAAACTGGCCAGCTGTTACTAAAAAAACCTTCCCTTTTTATTGCTCTCTGATATTCAGCAACTAAATTTTGATTCACTTAAAAAAAAATGAATTTCTTCGCCGTTCTGACGACTCGAATGGTAGCCGGATTGACAGTTTGGAGCGATGCTCTTTACAATATTTTTTTCTTTTTTTTTCACACACTAAATTATAACATTCTTACTCGAATCCACCGCTTTAAATTTTTGCACTTTTGTAAACATTTTAGGCTTACATTCTATAAAATATTATATAAATATTATTGTTTTGAACGAAAATTCCCGTTTAGCTGCATGTTAAAGCAGGGCCACGTGCGAGAAGCGCCGCCATGCGGCAAAATTTCTCACATAGAAAATCATAGCAATAAGGACCGACAATTTTCTAGCTGAAATACAGAGAGTTGGATAGGGCTGGTAAATATATACTTCCAAGTGCTAGTACCAAAAAAACCGACAGAGAGCGCCACTACTGCCTCTACACAGTTTAACAGTATCTGTTATGGGCTCTTATATTGAATAGTAATATTAAGTATTAAAATTATTTTTTATTGACAATAGTTAAGTGATGTGACATGTACAATATTGTTTCTAAATACTTAGTGGAAGTTTTTGCAAACTGAAAATGGTTGGACACAGGTGTATCGTACCGAATTGTGATTCGGGGTACGATGTCCCTAATAAAGAAAAGTGTCATCATTTTACGGTTCCATCTGAAGCAAATAGATTACTACATAGTTTGGAAGCGCGAAGTGAAGGATCCTGCTGGCAATGTTATGGTATCGGTATGTATATTGCAGTCACAGGGGTGTTATCCCGCCCCCCATGAGACGTTGAAAAGGGGGTCGTGTGTAACCTAAGTTATTTATGTGGCCAGTCATAGGGGTGCCTTCCTGCCCCCCATGACACGTTGGAATGGGCGCCGTGTGTGACCTAAGCAATTCTACACTTCGTACCGACATTTCCCTTCTTTTCTCTAAAACGGTCAGTCGTAAGGTAAAAACATATGAAACATAAAATATGTATTTTCAAAAGATCTAAAACTTTTTCTTAGAGCTTTTTTGTAAATTTTCATTATTTACTTAAATAAGCGGAAAAACATGAAATTTTCATAGTTTTTTGGGGTTTTGACGTTGAAAATAAAATTTGCGGGTATTTTCACTATCATATTCGTGATCAGCACGTGAAAATACATAGGTATACGGAGTTTCAAATTAATCGGAGGTAAGCGCTTTTCGGAACTCCACCCGAGGAAAAAAATAATTATTATTTTTGTTCATATTAAACTGAATCTTCTAAATCAATGTTTTGACATTTTTTTGAGGTTAGAATAGAGTCGAATTCCATTTGCTCGTGAGAAAGAATTTAATTTAAATAATTTTTTACTATAGTTTTGTGATAAATTTCTTCTCCTTAATATAGGCTGTAAATATTCATTTCACACTGCAAATTTCATTCATTTTTTTGAAATGTAAAAAGGTAAACAATGGTCACATGAATAATTTGGGTCACACGCGACCCCCTTTCCAACGTGTCATGGGGGGCGGGAAGGCACCCCTATGACTGGCCACAGAAATAACTTAGGTCACACACGACCCCCTTTCCCACGTGTCATGGTGGGGGCGGGAAGGCAACCCTTTGATTGGTCACAGAAATAACGTAGGACGCATACCATCCCCATTTGTTCCCTAATGTTTCGTGGAAACATATCTTTTGCCATTAACCCATTTGTTTGAGCATTAATGCCTACTTACGGTTAGTACTTGGATGGGTGACCGTTCAGGAATACTGCGTGCTGTTGGCCCGTCGTGGGTGTGGTGAACCGACACTTGTAGTTATTTACTACACGAAACTATCCACCTAGATACAATACCCGAATCGGGTAGTGTCACGCCTACCCCGAAAGGGAAATGGCTTAATGGTATACATAAGCACTTCGCCGCGGGAATATTTATCGTCCATTTGCTCTAAAACTATCAGTCATAGGGTAAAAACATATTCAACATAAAATATGTATTTTTAAAAGATCTACAACTTTTGTTTGAAACTTTTTTGTAATTTTTTTTTATTAACTGAAATAAACGGAAAAACATGAAATTTTTATAGTTTTTTGGGGTTTTGACCTTGAAAATCAAATTTGCGGGTATCTTCACTATCATATTCGTAATCAGCGGGTCAAAATACATAGGTATACGGCGTTTTAAAATAATCGGAGGTAAGCGCTTTTCGGAACTTTATCCAGTTTTTGATGCAATAGTTTTTTTTAACTGTATTAACAATTTCAGTTACAATTCAGTTACAATTTTAACGGAGCAATAATTTTTTTTCAAATTTTTAGCATGTATATTTCTTGAAATTATTATCATTTAATGAAAAAAACATGTTTTTAAATACATTCTTATCATAATGAGAAGGTATTAGTTTTATGCGAAAAATGGCTTTTGCGGATTCCATCAAATCTCGATGTTTTGAGGTCCCCTAAGTCAGAAAAAATAGTTTTTACGTCGATGTCTGTCGTTGTCGTTGTTGTCATTGTCTGTATATCGGATAACTTTTGATAGACTACTCGGATTGGATTGTGCATTTTCAAATTTTTTTAGACTATTCTTTCATAGGTTTAAAAATTCTATGTACGGCTGTTCGTAGTACTCGGAAATTTGAACAATTCACCCTCATGACTTTTTTCGATAAAAGGAAAATTATCATAGTTACAACATTTTCAAAATCCCCCCCCCCCAAAAAAATTAACATTTCAAGCCAAGCAACGCACGATATGATTCATTTTCCCTAAAAATCATTTTGCCGAAAAAATCACTAGATTGTTATTATCATAACAACTTTTTGAATTTTCATGAAAAATCGAAAATTCAAATTTTGATGTCACAAAAAAAAATCAAAAATTCCATTTTGCCATCCAACTGTACAAGGTACGAAGAAATATAAAGAAACAAAAATTATGCACCCAAGAAATATCTACAAATTTGGTACCATTCATTTCTTGATAGGATGCGTAGTTTTTGTTTTTATCGTAAAAAATAATATTCACAATAAAAAAATTAAATTTTTGGACAAACGACATTTATTAAAGAAATGAATAGAGAAAAGTTGCTTTTCCAAAAAAGAATAAAAACTCATGAAATTTGTCCTCAATAATGTTTTGATAGGACGCTTAGTTTTTGTTTTAATCGTAAAAAATAAAATTCAAAATAAAAAATTTTTTTCTTGCAAAACGACACAAGGTAAAGCAAGATTAAAAATAAAAATATTAAATTTTTGGAAAAACGACACAAGAGACGAAGAAAATGAAAAGAAAAAAGTTGTTCAACCAAAAAATATCTACAAATTTATTATAAACTCTTGTTATAAAAACATATTAAAAAAAAAAAAAAAATCAACTTTCTGGGAAAAGGACATAAGCTACAATAACACTTTATTTAACAAAATTTTTCGCCTAAATTATATCTACAAATTTATTTGGAACCACCTTTGTCTAAGTACAACATATATCACTTAATATTACTAACCATCAATTATTTTTTAATTATGTAAATTAATATTGAAATTATATTTCCAGGTAAATTATTCCGTCAGGTAATTACATTATTATTAATTATTGATAATTCAATCTTTATAATGCTTTGACACTGTGTGGAAACCCATATGTATTTTTAACTATTTTCTCTATCGCTATCATTATTTCCTCAGATTTTTTTCGTAAAAATTATTATTGAAAGTCTATGAATCTATTGTAATAGATTCAACATTTATTTTATAGTAAAAAAAAAAACATTATTTTAGTTGTTCACATTATTATCCCATAACAGATACTGTTAAACTGTGTAGAGGCAGTAGTGGCGCTCTATGTCGGATCTTTTTGGTACTACCACTTGGAAGTATATAATTACGGATGCCATCCATGCAAAAGCTTGGAAGTCGCATAGGGCTGGTTCACCATATATCCCATTGTCTGTGTAATTTCCACTAAAAGTAAAATAACCTTCTTATATGAGCATCCAACATATATTTAAGGATTACTTACCCTCATATATTTAATTATAAGCAACCGTACACCTAGCACCATATTTTTTTCGTCTCTCATCGACAGAGACTCTAGTACTCGGCTCGGTGCTGCCACCTACGATTAGTTTTGCATCATGAACCTCATAAATTGCCATTTATACCTTGTACCCTGGGGGCAGTGATGCCAATACTGGCGGCTTTTGCTACTGCGCTTGCGTTCGGGCCGCGCACTGGTTGGTCGCAGTTGGCGCGCAATTCAAAATTTGAATTAAAAACTATTCTTGTAATTTAAATAAATAATTATTGATAAATGCACAAGAATGTATCTAAATTGTACAACTTCTGATTTTAAAGAAAAAAAATTTATAAGACATATATTTTTTGAATAACAGTTTAATTTCTTCGACTTCCAAAGAATAACTTACATTTCACTGAACATTTAATTTCAGAAGTCTCAAATCAGAAGTTGTACCATTTATATACATTCTTGTGCATTTTTCAATAATTATTCATTTAAATTACAAGAATTGTTTTTAATTCCAATTTTGAATTGCGCGCGAACTGCGGCCAACCAGTGCGCGGCCCGAACGCAAGCGCAGTAGCAAAAGGCGCCAGTATTGGCATCAGTGCACAAGCGTCTAGTCCCTGACTAGCAACTTTTACGCCTCACAGGATCGGGTCTGCGCGCGCAACTCCCTACTAGCAGAAGGCAGGAGATGATTTTGAAAATGAAAAGACACGTTTTCAATTCTAAATCTTTCAAATTGAATAAATATCAAATGTAAATTGTGAAATTCACAGAAGGTTTAATTGTAAAACTCAAAAATTGCATAACTTTCAATTGTATATCTTCAAAATTAAAAAATCTTCAATTTTCAAGATTACAATACTTTAGAGTCTTGCAACTCTGAAGAGTTATAATCGGAAATTCTTGTCATTTGAAAATATAGAATTGTCACTTATTCAATTTTCAAAATTTATATTTTAAGGTTGTGTAATCTTAAATTCTTGCTTCAAAAGTTCAATTTTGAAGATTTATAATTGAAAATTCTTCAACTTTGACGATTTAAAATTTTAAATTCATTATAATTTTAAACATTTTTAATTAAAGACACTCTAATATTGAAACTAGCTATGTAGGTATGAACGCTATTTGAACGCTTCCGATATTTCATAATAATTAATATAAGTGGGAATATGTATTATAGACACTGATGAAAATTTGATACAAGCAAGCAACTCCATATTACTAACTTGTAATAAATTACTTATTAAAAAACGTTTCTAACAAACTTTTGCTCTTTTTAACACAATTTCTTTTTAAATCTTTTCTAATCCTTCCCAATTGTGTTTCGTTCGACACAGTTTGAAGTATCAATGGGTTGGCATATTTCTGACTGAATTTCAATGCACATGTATTGACACTTTTTTCAACTCACGTTCATGAAATAAAATTCTATCGACAAATTATTCAGCGACTGGAGATCGAATGAATTGAATCTTTACACTTCACTGTTTTATGTTATCCCGCACCGACTTATCATTGGCCGCTGGCGGCGGAGTGGGGCATGCCTTACTGGTACTGGTCGTTGATGTTAGAGTGGGGGCTTCTTTTGGCTAATTCGTTAATTAAGTCAATGTGGAATAAGATAAAAGAAACCACTGTGAAAGTTTAAGACACTTGATCTCTAATCATTGAACTTATCGAAGAGCGATCCTAATAAAATCAGTGCAAGTTTTCCGGTTCCGTAAAATTTTTATAACTTCGTGCAAGTGAAATTGTTGTGTCAAATATAAACATGGATCATTCCGTGTGCATATGCTTAGAGTGAAAATGTACATTCAAACGCCGCTGTGATTTACGAAAACATGCTAAAAAATTTCACCCAGGAAAATTGAGTGAGATAGTGGAGGATAAGCCGTACCCCTTTAGCTGCATTCACTGCAAAAAGAACTTCAGTCACAGGAAAGATTTGACAATGCATCTAAGAAATCACGCAGAAGGTACGTAAACAAAGTTGTTAAGAGTATGTGTTGCCCTTCAAATTTTATCCAAGTCAGTTGAAGTTACGTAAAAATTAATTTCTTGAAAACAACAACAGATACAAAAAAATGTTGTGAAAATAAGTTGCACATTTAATTCGAAAAATTATAAACAAATTATCAAGTTATAAGTTCAGCTGCACCGTGACTAAGTACATCTACTCATACATTAATTTGCATACGTTTTTTAGATGATATGCCAACCAATGGTAGCAAGAAATGCCCAATATGTGACTTCAGGGGCAAATTTAAATGTGACTTCTATAATCATTTCAAAGCGGAACACGACATCAATATCGAGACTGAAAAATTAAAATTTTCTTCATCGGATGAGTTTTCTTCATGGTTGGCTAAAATTGAAGAAGAGTCACAAATAAAATTTATTCATGAAAAGGGGTCTACGCCAACCGGAAAAAATTATGTATGCCATCGATCAGGGTATTATAATTCTATTAGTACTGGGAAGCGTCATCTCAAAACTCAAGGAAGTAGGAAGATTAACGGTTTTTGTCCTGTAGCTTTAGAAGTTCGTATTGATAAAGATGATGGCCACGATGTTACTTTTGTTAAAACTCATGTTGGTCATAATATAGACGTGGGCCATTTATCTTTATCAAGTGACCAACGTCAAACTTTAGCAACGAAAGTTGCCATGAAGATTCCCTTTGATTCAATCATTGATGAGGCGCGTGGACCAGATACGAATCCGTCTCTAGAAAGAATGCATTTGCTTACCAAAAAGGATTTATATAATATTGAAGCTTCTTTTAATTTATATTCGTCAGCACAAAGGCATAAAAATGATGCAATTAGTGTTGATTCATGGGTAGAGGAAATGAAGGATTCAGGCGTATTGTTCTACAAACCGCAAGGAACTGTTTTAGAAGACTTTCCACAATTCAAGGAGGAAGACTTCGTTCTTATTATAATGACTGAAGGTCAAAAAATGGCTTTAATGAAATTCTGCAATGATTGCATTTGCATTGATGGAACCCATGGTCTTAATGGGTACAATTTTGAATTACACACACTTCTTGTGTTGGATGAATTAAGACAAGGATTCCCATGTGCTTTTTGCATTTCCAACAGAAGTGACGAACTGACGATGAATTTATTCTTCAATTGCATCAGAAAAGAAGTTGGTTCCATTGCAACTAAAGTTTTTATGTCCGATATGGCTGATATTTACTACAATGCATGGGTGAAATTGATGCCAGAAGCTATATATCGGTAAGCCACAATTATATTTAACATTTCTCAATCCATATCAGTTAATATACATTTTTGGCCATGTATTACAAATGCGATTTCTAACTCACCAATTTTGTGTACAGATTGTTTTGTACTTGGCACGTGGACAAAGCTTGGAGGAAAAATTTACACCGTGTACATTTAACTGATAAACAGGTAAGTTTCCTTATTAAGAAAATTAGTATTCTTCTACTAAAAATTATTAACTAATGTACAATATTTTCAAGACGCGGTGTACAAAACATTACGCACGTTACTGCAGGAAACTGATTGTAATGCTTTTGAGAAAATGATCCAAGATTTTATAAATCTGTTGCTTGCTGACCCAGACACTATAGAATTTGCTGAGTATTTTAGAAATCAGTATATGAGCAACAGAAAATCCTGGGCTTATTGCTACAGAACTCACGCTGGATTGAACTCGAATATGCACATAGAAAGATTGCATAGAACTATAAAATACATATATTTGCGTGGTAAAAATGTTCAGAGGTTAGACAAAGCTTTAGGAGCTTTAATGAAGCTTGTGAGGGATCATTTATTCGACCGGTTGATCACTTTGAACAAGGGGAAAATATCTTCAAAACTCAAGGAACTCAGAAAGAGATATCACATCAGTCTAAATATGGAAAAAGCAACAATTACTGAAGTCAATGATGGTATTTGGCAAATCCCGTCTACCTCAGGCTCCTACAACATCTACACGATTTATGAAAATAAAGTTGCCTGTGACTGTGGGTTGTATTGCACTGATTGTAAAACCTGCATTCACAAATATACCTGTGATTGTATAGATTGTTCAATTCGCTGGAATATGTGCAAACACATCCATTTATTGGCCATACACAGGAAAGAAAAAGAACAAACTAGTTCCGAAAAAGTTCAGAGTAATGGTTAGTATTTATATCTTTGTTGAATTGTTCTTTTTATTCATTTATACTTCTTCTAATATACACTAATATATAATTTATTATTTAGGAAATGAGAATCAGTTGGAAATCGCTGAAAATTCAATAATGTTGGAATCACAATTGATTCTTAGTCATGTGAGTACACCTCGGAGTACACTCGAGAAAAGGAAGCCGCTTTCAGAAAGGAAGAAGGAATGGATAGAAAGATTACAGAGAGTCATTGATAGCGTGGAAACAGAAAAGCAATTAGCAGCACTTGAGACAGTTTTAAATCCAATTGAACCAACGATGAGAGCCATTCGCCAACAATTGGTAGAAGCACCAAGGCAAACCAAACAAACTGCTAACAAAAAAATTGAACAACAAAGAAGACTGGTGAGCACACGAAAACCTACGAAGAAGAAGAACAGACGCTTGGTAAAACCCAGTCAAGAAGAACAAAATTCTATTGCTGTAAATTTATTACAAATGAATTCATTACATTAAATTCTCACGCAGTTTATTTGCTTGATAATCTTAAAATGAAAAAACTCGACAAATCATCCCTTCTAATATATGTGTGTAATTCATATAAGGGTAATTTCAAATTAACTTCGGAATTTTCAATATTTTAAATGAAGTAAGCGAGTGACATGAATTCCAAAGTTAATTTGAAATTACCCATATAATTTCAAGTCAAGTCATATTAACAAATAATATTATATCGTCCCATATTTATATGTAGTAATGATTGTCATCTATTGTATGATATACGAGATAAAAAATAAATCAAATAAAATTGAAATGTTTACTTGAGTTATATTTTCATCATTATTTATAATACATATTCCCACTTATTTCAATTATTATGAATTATCGGAAGCGTTCAGGGTAGGAAAATTATTTATACAATATTAAGAATTCTGTATCATCCAATATTTTCGCTAAGACCCTTAGTAATATTTACCATCAGCATAAATATTAAAAAACTTTCAAAAATTTCAAAGCGTTAAAGTTGAAGAATGTTCAATTATAAATATAAACATTTTTAAAAAATTTTAAAATTAAATTAAAAATTATATAAAATTATAAATTATAAATCAATTATAAATTATTTATTTATTCATTTATAAATCTTCGAAATTGTGCTTTTTAAGCAAAAATTTAAGATAACATAACCTTAAAATATAGGATTTCCGATTATAACTCTTCAGAGTTTCAAGACTCTATAGTATTGTAATCTTGAAAATTGAAGATTTTTTAATTTTGAAGATATACAATTGAAAGTTATGCAATTTTTGAGTTTTACAATTAAACCTTCTGTGAATTTCACAATTTACATTTGATATTTATTCAATTTGAAAGATTTAGAATTGAAAACGTGTCTTTTCATTTTCAAAATCATCTCCTGCCTTCTGCTAGTAGGGAGTTGCGCGCGCAGACCCGATCCTGTGAGGCGTAAAAGTTGCCAGTCAGGGACTAGACGCTTGTCATCAGTGCCTGGGGGACCGGCCGAACGCAAAGATTACGCTACAGCGTAATGGTAAAGTAATATGGCATTCTAATTAATAAAAGAAACAAAATTAATATATAAACTGTTGCAATTATAATAAAACGTTGACATTTACGTTAAATGGTCATGCCGTAATTGCAGCAAGTTGCTTTTGCAGCGTTAAAAAATAAAAAAACATAGTGACCATCATTGCAGTCGGGCCCCTGCATATTGGCAACCCGCTAACGCGGCTGCAAGTGGGTTGCCAGTCTGCAGGGACCCGACTTGAATAACAGCCACTTTGTTTTTTTTATTTTTTAACGCTGAGAAAGCAACTTGTTGCAATTGCGGCATGACCATTTAACGTACATTTTAACGTCTTATTATAATTGCAAAGGTTTACATCTTGATTTTGTTTCTTTTATTAATTATAATGCCATATTACTTCACCATTACTTTATCATTACGCTGTAGCGTAATGTTTGCGTTCGGCCGGTCCGCCAGGGTAAACATAACAAAATATATTTTCCAAATTTTTTTATCAATATTTATCATATAGCATTCGTAAAAGGTTGATAAATCCTTTTCTGACTGTCACATGCAAAGTGAGGTGAGGTTTACTATAGTCAAAGATATTAGTACCTAGATGCGGCAAGGGTCAGGAGTGGGGACGCCGAATATATATATGTCACTACTTTCTAGCCTACGTTGAGGTGCTGCCCTCTTCAACTTTTCATTGTTTCCATGGCAACCGCGTCAAATTGTGTGAAATGTGAATGAGTCACCGTCGGTGGTGAGAGCCTAGCGAGCAAAAAGACTCGCCAGGCTTGCTATGAACATTGGCTTGAAGGTTCAGACGTCTAACCTGATGATTTTTTTTAACTTATTGAAATAAAAGAAAAAACAAAAATAGGTTCTAAAGTTTCTAAAATCAACATTTTTTATTTATTCACTAGCTGAAATATACCCAGCGTCACCTGGAATTTTAAGAGATTTCATAGAATTTGAAGGAATTTAAAGACACTTTAAAGGATTCATGCAAATGATCTTGAAGTAATTTTAAGGAATTTCAAGAGATTCAATGAGATTTCAAAAATTATTAAAGGATTTCAAGAGATTTATAGTGTTTTTAAGAAATTTCAAGGGATAAAAAGACTTTAAAGGATTTAAAAGAATTTGCAAGGGATGCTAATTGATTTTAGGGATTTAAAAAGAATTTTAAAAGAGTTGAAAAAGAGGGTTTTTCAGAAATTTCACAAGATTTAAGATATTTTAAGTGATTTTAACAAATTTGCAGGAATTGGGAGAGATTTAAAGATATTTCAAAAGATTTTAATAAACTCCAAGGGATTTTGATATATTTTAAACAATTTTAAGAAATTTACAAAGGAATATTAAAATTTTTAAAAATCTCTTGAACATATCTTGAAATCTCTTAAAACCCCTTAGAATGTTTTCAAATCTCTCGAAATATAATGAAATCTCTTGAAAATCTTGAAACTCTTTTGCAATCCCTTTAAAATCTTTAAAATCAAGTAAAATCCCATAAAATGGTTCAAATCCTTTTAATTTTCTGTAAATCTCTTAAAATGACTTAAAATATAATTCCATCAAGTCACTTCAAATCTGTTGAAATCCTTTAAAATCTCTTAAAATACCTTAAAAATCCTGAAAGTGACTAGAAATCTTTTAAAATCCCGGGCAACGCTAGGTAAATTTCTGCTAGTAAATAAATAAAAAAAAATGGTTTTGGGAACTTTTTCCATATTCTTAATACAATAAATGTAAAAAAAAGTTCATCAGACTAAACGTCTGAAACTTCAACCCAATGCTATGAACTATTTCCAAGGCGGCAGAGCTGAAAAAGAAATGGGACTAACGAAACAGATAAAAAATAATGAGTAAGAAGTGAAAAAATGTGGAAAATTAAAATTCACGAATTATTTAATTTTCCATAACTCTTAAATTCTCAACATTTATATTTATTTGATTTCAAATTATCGAATATAAATATTTTAATTATAATTATTTTTACTAACATAATTAATTAATCGATTAATAAATTATTGCGTCTAACCAAAAATACCCAAAAAATAAATACCATATACACAAATAGATGAAAAATAAAAATACCGAATTATAAAATTGAATAAAATTATTTTTATATAAATAATTAGGTAAATTAATTATTTAATGTATATATATGTATATAAATATTAAATAATTAATTCATCTAATTATTGAAATGAAATTAATTTTAGGAAATTTTAAAATTCGATAAATTTGGATATTGGAAATTTAAACATTTGTGGTGGTTTCAAAATCCAGTTTCCAAAAGACGGTTTTTCGGAATAAATTGCAAGGGGAATATATATAATTTGACGTCCTGAAAAATTGTTCGGTAGTGTGCATGTGTGATTGTATGTATGTCAAGCTTTTTACGATCCTGCAATATGTGGTGAACGTGTACAGATAAATTGATAAAATTTGGCATACTTATTCCACTATACATATACCAAGTTGAATTTCTTACAAGGGTTTTACAAAATATCTTTAAACTAATTGAAAAATGTTAATTAATAGATTAAATCTTTCAAATCATCTTCTTTGGGACTAATAAAAAATACCGAAATAATATATATATATATATATATATATATATATATATATACTGAATCTAAACAATTAAAAAAAAAATAGTTCCAAATAAATATTAATCTACTTTAATGAAAACAATTTTGGTCGAACGAAATATTTTATTTATTTGCCAAATTAAATCTCTACCCATAATTTGAGTAAATGAAGCATTATTTGAATCAGTGAAATAAATGACAAGTAGACGGTAGAAAAATAAGCAAAATTTGTTTTATTTTGATGAGTCTTATTGTATGTTACAAATTTACGTATATTATGTTTTTTCAACATATTGAAACAGATTAACAGATATGTTAATTAAAATACGGATTTTTATTACTATAAATTAAAAATGACAGTATTTGGATTGTTTCTTGGCTTCAACGGTGGAGAGTATATTAAAAGAAATTAAAAATAAGACTGTTATTTTCAACATAAATACTAAAATTTAATTTAAAACTCAGTTAAATAAATAAAATGAAATGATATATTAAATCTCCACAGCTTACTAAGCCCTCTCACCGGGAGTATCCTATAAATTATGCAGTACTCTGGCAGTACTTTATTAATGAATGAAGTATTAATTTTAGTTTAATAAATAGGTATTTTGTATCTCTATTAAAACCAAATAAAATGGCAAATATTGAATTGAAAATTAAATGATTTAAAAATAATTTTCAGAGATAAAAAATAATTGGGAATTTGTGTCAAATGCCACGACTTATCACATAAGAAAAAAATGTTATTTGTATGATATTTTATAAACATTCGTGAATTTAAAACCAATTTTTTCTTATGTTCTTTCCTGAAAAAAAATCACTTATTAGTAGGAAAGCAACTTATTTCTATTTTTGTTTGTTTTTTTTGTGTGGTTTTTTTGGTTTTTGACTTATTGAATGTAGCAAAATACCGTTCTAATTAGAACGGCCGTTAAGGGCCACAATCAAAATTAATAATCGCAGGGTGGCCGAAAAACTAAATAAAATTTTCAAAATTCCCTAACCTTTTCTTATAAGTATTTATTATCCTTGACCATAGATATCTTAAAGAATAAAATTATAATCTTATAACATTTTTATATAGAATATTTTAAATATGAAACTAAAAAATTTTCAAATTGATTTGATACATTTTTTATTTTTTAATCTCAGAGCTGTCACAGACTGATTTACTTGAAAAAGTGATCTGTATATATACACAAAAAGTCGCTAAGGTACATAATTGATGTGACTAATGTTCTTTTGAATTTAAAAGAATTCGATTCTTAAGCATTCAAAACAATTCAAGTTAAATTCCAAAGAATGCAAATGAATTGTGAAGAATTGAGAAATTTAAGAAATTCTTTTTAAATACCTTAAAATATTTGGATTCTTTTGAAATCCCTTCAAATTATTAAAGTAAATTAAAAATACCTTGAAATCTTTGATGACACCCCAAAATATATCAAATCCTTCCAAATCCTGTTAAATTATTGAAATAATTTGAAACTTCATTTGAATTTTCTAAAATACCCTAAAATACTTCAAATCCTTTATAATGTTTAAAAACCCCTTAACATTTTTTCAATCTCTTGAATTTTTTTTAATTAAAAAAAAAACTTAAAATATTTGAAATCCTTTGAAATCTCTTGAAACTTTTTAAAGCTCTTGATAATACCTTGAAATTTTCCAAAATACCCTTAAATCTTCAAAATCCTTTGACATTACTTCGAATTGAAATATTCATTTTAAAAGTGTCTATAGAGAATTGATCTTAAACAAGTAAATATTTAGCAGTATTGATTATTCTGGACAGTTACGTAGAGTGTTTCTTAGGACTTTTGCCATTTTTTTTTTATATCCCTGACTTTCTCTGGTCAACAAAATTCTATGACATGTCCTTGATTTCCAGGTTTCCCTGAACTGCGGGCATGCTGCTGATAATTCGAACATTATACCTATCTTCTTTTTCACAAACTATTCAAAATATTAAAGTGGTTCATTTTTCTTAGAAAAATTCTTGTATCTGACAAATTCCCAACTTTTTCATGGTCCGAATGACGCGTGATAATAAGTGAATAATAAATAATAAATACAGTCTTGTAAATTTAACTACATTTTCATTTTTATTATAGAGCCATAAGTTTTACCAATTTCTTATAAAATTAAGACTGATGACATTTTTTTCATGATTCACATTTCCGTATTAAGTATTAAATATTTAATAGAAGCGGTAAGATCATTGACGAAAATCGCAGACTATTCCAAATCTTTCGTACACTTATTTCATAAAATGGAATTTCATAATTAACCAAGTTAATTCTAAGCAATTATAACTCCTATGGAAAGATGATTTTTTTCAAATTTATTGAACTTTTTTTGTTTTAAAAATTTATTTTTCAAATAAAAAAATGTATCCTGAAAGGAATGCGGTAGCCGATAGAAAATTTAATGGTTTAGAAATAATCTTGTAATTAATTCTGAAATTTTACTCAGTGAAAATTCAATTTCAATATTGAGTTATTTTTAGTTTAAATAATGACCTGTTATATTTTTTTTTACTTTCTTGAATCCTGTGCAAAGATTTCTTTTGTTGGATCCAGAGACTAACCGAAAATACCGAAAAGAAATGGATCCCTATTACACGAATTGACAACTTTATTGACGAATAAATTTAAAATAACGAATTTTATGTGCCCTAACTTTCAAGTTTCCCAAATCAAAATTTAAAGATTTACAAAATTTCAGAATTGTACAAATAAGAAATTATTAAATACCCTAAAAATTCTTCAATTCACAAAATAAAAATTTAGTGAATTAAAAAATTTTCCGGTAACATTTATAATTCGGTATTTTTACTTCTCATCAATTTATGTATTGGGTATTCAGTTTTTCGGTATTTTTTGGTTGGTCCCTGGATCCATTTTGTTACAAAAGTCCTTTCAACAGAAGTTCGTAATATATCTAAATTATTATTCAAAACTTTTTAAGAAGGAAGAATAATATCGGGATTTTGAACAATTTGGACTTTTATAGAACAATAGGAATAATTTTGGATAAGATATGAAGTCACAGTTACTAAATATGTACATTTCGAGGACTTGTACAACAACGAATCAGTTTTCAGTAATTTAAATAAACTCTTTGATTATTCTCCTAATTATATTTGCCCTAATTTTTGGAAGAAAAGTAGATTATTAAAAATATGGATTTAAAAATCTACGACTTGGCGCCACGAGAATAAGCGGCTTTCACATTGCCTCTACAGGTATATGCCCGTAACACTGGAATGATAGCTATATATATTATATATATATCATTCCAGTCAGCTATATATATTATATATATATGCAACGACCACAAACTTGCCTGGAGCGCCAACTACCGGTATGTGGCCCTACTAATCCCTTGCTGCATCTATAGTACTATATATATTATATATATATCATTCCAGTCAGCTATATATATTATATATATATGCAACGACCACAAACTTGCCTGGAGCGCCAACTACCGGTATGTGGCCCTACTAATCCCTTGCCGCATCTAGGTACTAATATCTTTGCTATAGTTCATCATATATCCCATTGTATGTATAATTTCCACTAAAAGTATAAAATACGTTCGTATATAAGGGGTCGTGCATAAATTCCGTAACGAAATTTTCCGGCCATTTTGACCCCCCCCCCCCCCCACACGTAACGCTTGTTCTGACTTTTCTCTGTAGTTTTTCACCATTATGTAATACTAAGTTAGACCCCCACTCCCCCCAAAAAGTGTTACGTAATTTATGCACGACCCCTAAGCACTAGACATATACTTTAAGGTTATTCACTATCATAGATTTAATTATAAGCAACCGTAAACCTGGCACCATATTTTTTTCGTCTCTCAACGACAGGGGGTCCAGTACTCGGCTCGGAGCTGCCACCTACGATTAGTTTTGCATCATGAACCTCATAATACCAATAGGGTCATCCACAAAAATTTTGTTTGCCTTATAATTGAGTTTTTTATAAACTTTTGCTCCCAAAGAATTTAAATGTGAAATTAAAACTCAATTTCTATTATTTAGTAATGTATAATAATTTATTAAAAAGTGATAAAATATCCACCGTAAATGTCGATTTATAAAAGATAACATGTGGCGCCCTCACGGCTCGAAACACTTCATGTGACGTCACTCGCCGTCAAAACCGAAGAAAATACATGGTCAGTTTGATAAAAACAATAAAAATAATTAATTATCAACGTTTCTTGGAAAAAATGGTTTATTTTTATAAATTATCAATATGCCTGGATACGTTAAAGCCAGTTCGGATAATTTGCCAAAAGTGAGTACACTTATGATTAGCGATTTCTTCGCGAAGTGCTCCAGTTTCAATGTTGCTGTCACTCGAGAATTGAAAGCGAAAAAGTAAGTAAACGGCATAAATGACGATAACATTTTGAAACATTTATTTTTATTCATTTAATTAATTATTGAGAACGATAATTGCTCCAGGCGAATCCTGACATATATGCAATATATTCAATTCAGAAAACCTAACCTCACTTTTGTTTATAGTTGCTTTTATAAATACTTTCACAAATACTTGTAGAAAATTGTTATAAAATTCATAATTATAAGATTTATAATTACTTTTATAAATATTTCATTTGACGATACTTGTCGCGTAAATAAACGATTTGATTTCGCGAGGTCATAGCTCACATACATCCCGGCACTCCATATATATATATATAACACCGTTGAACATCAGTCAATTACGAACTTTATGTTATCAAAAAAGCATATTTTGAATATATTCTTCTATTCAAAATAAAAATATTTACTTATAGCGTTGAAATGATCTTCGCAACAATATATTGTTGTCGTTAAAGATGTGGTAGGGTACATGTCACGCCGGACAATTTTGTAACATTTTTTTCGTTCCTCACCTTTGGGTATAGATATAAACAATTTTCCTCGATTTTTGACAGACGTGTTCTTGCATTGAGGCACAAAACGCCAATCGCAAGCGCTGATTTTATTGCATTTTTATGAAAAAACGTGAATCGCCCGGCTTATTCACACGTAGTGTTGGGCAGTGTTGGGCACTGCTCTGCCTGACTGCGGTAATACCTGACCAGACCGGTAATGTTCGGCCATGACGGTAAAAGTTGGTAAAACGTGGTCAGACCCAAATATCTCCACCAGGAAAGTTTTTTTTTGTAGCCAAAAGTGGTTTAGTTGTTAGGACAACCCTATGCTAAACTTGTACACAAATTTTTTCGGTTCTGAATGTTCCAGTTATTCTCAAATTTATAAAAATCCGAAAAAGCTCAGTATAGCAGACGACACTTTTGACAGTTTCGCGCGACATTCGAGAAGAATTTGAAAATGACGCTTTACTAATTTACAAATTACATTGAAAATCTGTTGCATTTACTAAATAATATTATACAAATAATAGTTAGTAGCATGCTTAGTTATTTGCATAACATTTCGATGAATATGACACTTAAACATTAAGTTAATTTCTGTGTATCGTATAGATTATATTCTCTAAATGTAAATACTGTTTTTTTGTCTTTTAATAAAATGAAATTGATATTTCATTGTTATGAATTTAGATTGATGAGTAATTTTTGTAAATAATTTATTATTTTATATTAATTATATGTGAAGAAATTCAATAGGGCAATTATTATAATCAAAAGTGGGAATAATAAAAGTGAAATAAAATTTAATACTTTGTATGGGCTTCCAAGCAAAAGAATCGTTTAAAACATTTTTTAACGTTATTTTTCTTAGGAATTACGAAAATTTTTGTAACAACTCTCACATTTAGACGATTTTTTCTATTTTTTTCCTTCTACATGTAAAGAGAAATAAAGAAAGCTTACATGTTATTAAGAAATTTTATTTGAAACAAACAGTTTCAAAAGAATATTATAATAATTAATGGAGAAATTAATTGCTTGACTAATTCAGTACCATTGCATGAACAAAAAACTTAATAAATTTTGGATTTTTTGAAGAAAAATACGTGTAATTTTAAGAGCTGTTACAACAATTTTCGTAATTCCCAAGAAAAACAATGTTAAAAAATGTTTTAAACAATTATTTTTCTTTAAACCCCATTCGAATAATTCAATTTTATTTCACTGTAATTGTTCTTATTTCCAATTATAATAATTGCCTTATTGAATTTCTTCACATACAAATAATAACAAATAACGAATTATTTACACAAATTACTCATGAATATAAATTCATAATAACTAGATATCAATTTTATCTTATTTGAAGACAACAAAAATATATTTGCATTTAGGGAATATAACCTATACGATACACAATACTTAACTGAATGTTTAGGTGTCATATTCATTGAAATTTTATTCAAAATAACTCAGCACACTACTAACTATAATTTTTAAAATATTACTCGCGCGATACTGTCAAAATTGTCGTCTGCTATGCTCAGGTTTTTGGAATTTTCATCACTTTGAGAATAACTGGAACATTTAGAACCGAAAAACTTTTTGTACAAGTTTAACATAGGGTATAACCTAACAACTATAAACCACTTTTCTCTATGAAAAAAAAAACCTTTTCTGGTGGAAATATTTGGGTCTGACCGCGTTTTACCAACATTTACCGTCATGAACGGTCAGGATTGGTCATGTCTGTGAAATACCGAGCAGCGCCCATCACTATTCACAATCGTTTGGCGGCTAGGCACGAGTGGATCACAGTAACCCGGCACCTTGCTCCCAACCCCCCACCATAATGCAGATTTCCCTGGTCGTTACGGAAAAAGCCGTGGTGTTGCGCGGCTGTTGCCTGGCGGTACATTTTAACCCATATTATTGTGAAGTAATGACGGTACGGTTGAATCTTCTGATTATTAGTAACAACAAAAATGGAATGCGAACACTGCAAAGTTATCATTTCTACAAAACTAACCCTTTATAGGCATTTACAAGAGGTACATAAAGTACCAAAAGAGAAAACAAAATTTAAATGTTCAAATTGTGACACGGAATTCACGGAGAAAAAAAATTTGAAGGAACACTTACAACTATGCCATGCAGTGCCAAAAGTTTTAAACCAAAAATATTAAAATGTTCGATTTGCAATGTAGAGTTCACGTGAAATTGAAATTTAAATAAACATTTACAACGATTTCATGCGGAGAAGCTGTCCCATGAATGTTTCATGTAAGTACAAATTCAATCTGTGCTCATATTAATACGTTTGAATTACGTTTTTTTTTTAATTTACTATAATCTTTAAAACAAATGATATAAGTCAATACCTATTACCGTAATTTATGGGCAAAAAAATATCGTTTTTTAAATCTTATTCTGTCGAAACTATCTTTTTAGATTGAACATTTAACTCCTTTTTGACAGTTGAACTACTTTATTATAAATTAATTTTTGTATGCTTTTTATTGGCAGTTAATAGGCTACAAAATACACAGGCACACAAAAATAAAAGAAGTGTGCGGAGATATGTATACATATAGCATAGTCAAAATCTGCATTGATTGGAATTTTCTGCTTACAGTTTTTTTTATTCGAGTTTGAATTTTTAGTTCAGCTCAAATTATCTCAAGTAGGCCATCATATTTTTTCAATGCGGCCAAAGTGTGAAATCGCGAAATTAGGTAGAATGACAGCGTTCTCAGAAATAGATAATTTTTCAATTGAAAAATGTACTCTTCAATTGTTGAATCGAATGGTGCTTTTTGATTTTACGTATTTCGCATCTTCAAAAATTATTTATTGCCTCCTTTAAAGATATAATAAAAATATTCATATAAATTTTTTAATTAAGTTTCTGGTGTCTATCGAGAATTGAAAATTATATTATATATAATTATAACTATATTACATAAGAGTCGACGTACCATATCGTAATTAACTAACAATTTGACTGAGGTATTATCTTTTGATCTCTAACCAGCAGAAAGCTCACTCAACATACATAAAAATCTACGCAGATGGTGAAACATATTTTTAAATTAATTTAGAATTTCTAAGTCGAATTTTTGTGTGAAAAATTTTCATTTCATTGTTGCTAAGAATAGAGAGGTTGTTTTAAGGAAGGGTTTAAAGTCTTTTTTCATGTTTTAAACTTACACTTTTGAGGCAGCACTTATAATCATAAGATCTAGTTTTCCTAAGGCATAAAAATTATTATTTAACCTAGATTTTTATTAAAAATTTATTGTTAAACGGCGGATAAGTTAAAATAAAAGTACCTACATACTTTAAAGCGCGAAAATTTTAATTTGGCTGATTAAATTTTTTTAAATGAAAATTTAACTATTATATTTTTGTTTGAAAATTGATTGTTTTCAGTTCAAACTTCAACTATCCATCTTCTTACTTGAAAATTCAACAGCTTGTGTGTAATTTTTTCCTTGACTGAAAAATCTTTTCAACATGGAAATTCCACTCATGTTGAAAAGTAGCTTTTTTGTCGAATTCAACTGTTTCTGATGAATTTTTTTTTAATATCAACTACTACCTTTTTCGTTCAGAATTCATCTTTTTTGGAGTACTTTTGTTTAAAATTAATTTTTTTGTTCAATATTCATAAATGTATTTAAAAATTTATCTCTCTGGTGGAAAAGTGAGATACTTTGTTGAAAATTCGTTTTTACTTCAACAGAAAACTAGTATTTTTTTTAAAACTATAAATGTAATCATTCCAGTCGAATATTCCAACATTGTTGTTAAAAATTCATCCCTTTAGTTTAACATAATACAAAACTTAAAATTTAGCCATTCAATTTCAGGTTGAAAAATTATAATTTTTAGTTTAAAATTCATCACTTTGACTGAAAATTTGTTTTTTTTTCCTGGAAAATTAATTTTTCAACCCGAAAAAATTCAACTATTTTGTTGAGAGTTTGTCTTTTTTATTTGAGATTTCATCTATTTTCTTCAAACGATGTATTTTTTGTAGGAAATTATTCTTTATGTTTCAAAATTAATCTTATCGTTTGAAACTATTTTTCATATGATTCGTTTTCTTATATTAAAAATTAGTTTTTTTCAAAGAAAGTTTATATGTTTGATTTTTGGTAAAAGTTGATATTTTTAGTTTAAAAAATCAACTATTTGGTTAAAAATGTACTTATATAACTGAAAATTCGTCTTTTTTAGTAGAAAATTAATCTGTTTGTTCGGAAATGTATCTTTTTGATTGAAGTTTATGAAAATACTGTGGAATTATAATAGACTGAAATATAAACTATGTGCAAAATATAATAATATTGTTTTGATTATCTATGGAACCATTCTTTCCTTCTTCATAAAAATATCGGTGAGAATTTTTTAGCTCCATCTTTACTATTCTCACAATAATATTTTAAACGTAGTGTCTTTGAATAAACCGCCAGACGTCAGCTGCGCCACACCACGGTCTTCGCCGTAAGGACCAAGGAAAACTGCACTGTGGTGGGGGGCTGGGAGCAAGGTGCCGGGTTACTTAGAGATGGGGAGTGACCGTCAGATGACCGATTTCCGGTAATCTAACTGTCACCTGACCGGACAAGTGGAAAACGTGGAAATCATGTTATTACGGGAAAAATTGAATTAATATCTGAGATATGAAGTAAGAAAACCTTTTTATTAGTGGAACGAAATTTGTTTTATCAAAAAAAGTGAAAAAAGAGGAATATAATATGTAAAAAGTGATCGTATTTCGTTGCTGTGGACGAACATAACCTATGAAATATGAATAGTTTTCCATTCTTGAAAACTAAGAATAAGTGCATTTTTTTAAGTCACCAAAACGTGGATTTTGTGAGTTTTGTGATTCAATAAATGGTATAAAATTCAGTTGATAGTTTACTGTGGAACGAGAACCTAACCTGTATGTGTGTGTTTAAAAGTTGGCTGGTGCTATACCTGCGCTAACGTTCTATATCATTTATCGTATAATTTTATTTTTTATTATTGATCGTATATTTACATTATCAAAATTTAATACATGGTTACTTAAAATAACTGCAATTGGACAAATTTGCATTTGGAATTTAAACGTTTAACCACTTGTCATTTCGAATTTAAATTGTTCAAAATTGAATGATTTAAATTCAAAATTGTTTGTAGCTAAATAATTGTAAAAAACAGAATGTTCAAATGGAAATTATACCATGTTAACAAATTAGAAAAGCATTTGGTTTTAATTTGAATAATTCAAAATCGTATAAATTTGGGTTTAGAATTGAAACGCTTATCAACACTTTGTCGTTTTAAATCTATATTTTCAAAATTACACAATTTTCAAATTAAATCCTTCATTTCTCAATAATTGTATAATAGAAAAGGTTAAAATGGAATAATTTCATCTTTAAAAAATTCAAAACTATTCGAGTTTAATTTAAATATCGTTTAAAATTGTACCTACGAATTATGATTTAGAATCAAAAAGTTCAACATTTTGTCGTTTCAAATTTAAATTATTTATTATCGTACAATTTCGAGTCAAAATTCTGTATACCTAAATAATTGTAAAATAGGAAAGGTCAACATTAGAATAATTTCATGATAACAAAATAAAAAATTATTTGTATTTCACTTAAAGAATTCAAAAATACTTCATCGACTATAAGTTTACAACACTGGAAATCGCAGTCTCTTCTTTACAATTGAGATACATTTTTCAAAATAAAAAAAATTCAAAAGGAAAACCTTGATAATTACAGCAATGTTAAATTGAAAACGCTTAAAGAATAATTTCAATGAAACTTCATAAATGAGAAAATTTTGAATTAATTAAGCATGGTTTAAAATTCAGGGCTTAATCATTATATTTGAATAGCTCAAGCTTTTACATTTTTAGATTGGAATTTGTAGTAGTGAAAGTGTTTTTTGAGAGTTTCGAAATAAAGTATTAAATTTGGTTTTGTTATTGTATAATTGTCAATATTTTTCGTTTAGAAATTTAGACGCTTATAGTTATGTAAGAGTTGTTAACGGAAATGTTCAGGTCTATCTTGCTAAACATTTCACGTTTATGAAAAATCAACATTAAAACGCTTTTAAATTCGAAACCATTAGAGTGAAATGTTAAAAATTTGAAGAAAATGTTCAAGTTTGAAAGTGCAAAAATTTCACGCTATTTTGAACCTATAATCTTCAAATTTTCAGCCTGATAAATTTAGCTCTCAAGTTGAAAATAAAAACTGTAATTTTAACTGTACTTTTGAAAAACTTTAACATTTTTTGTTGTTGAAATTTCTAGTCAAGTTAAATTCTTTTAACAAAACATGTAATATATGATCTTTTAGCCAAAAAAGACGAATATTCAACCAAAAAGGATGACTTTTGAATAAAGTTGTCAAATTTTTAACAAAAGAATTACATTTTATAACAAAATATGAATTGGCAGCCAATAAGATTAATTTTATGCTAAAATTAATTTTAAAACAAAGAAGAAACTAATGTTCAATCAAAGAGGTGAATTTTCAACTAAAGTTTTTTCATTCAAATAAAAAATTCAAATAAATAATAATAATAAAAAATAATAATAATAATAATAATAATAATAAAATTTTATATTACGTCTATATTTATATATTTTTACGTCTATATTTATACGTCTATAGTGTAGAGAGCCTCGGTGGCTCAGTTAGTTAGACGCTCGGACTTCACCTCAGAGGTCCGGGGTTCGATCCCTGAGCCGGTACCTCTCGAAATTTTTCTATGTACCTTTACCGAGGTTCTGGTGGTTCGGAACCCACCTTAAGCTGTAGGTCCCCCCATCATGCACTTGGCTGCAACCCAGTCCGTGAATGATGGGGTAAAAACCAGGCTTTGCCCAATACGTCAAGGCACACGCTCTTATCAGATCACTTGATTGCATTATAATAATGCGTCCGTGACTGATAATACATACCGGGGCAAGCCCGTGCATAATATTCAAACAAACAAAAAAAAATCCAACTCTAACCAACAATGCCTTCGACATATTGGGCTACCTGAGAGAAAAATGAGTTTCCTCATTTTTTTTTATAATAATGAGATGAGAGTGAGATGCATAAAAGAGCTTATGCTCTTGTGGCGGACAAGATTTGTCATAACATCTGACAAAAGACAAGTGACTACAAGCTTTGTCACATATAAGAGGGGGGTCTTTCAAGGAGACTCTCTAAGTCCGATACTTTTCTGCATTTCCCTCTTGCCTCTATCTATTGTGCTTCGAGGCAAAAGCTCTGGATACCTATGTGGCCCGCCGAACAGAAGAGAATATAAGGTCAACCACCTTTTATACATGGACGACCTTAAACTCTTTGCTTCCTCAAAAAAGGACCTTAACATCCTTGTAGATGCGGTAAATAGGTATTCTAAAGCGATTGGCATGAGCTTCGGACTGGACAAGTGTGCCTGCGTCCACCTACACCAAGGAAGACTAGAAACTACATCATCCAGTGACGATCAGGATGTTCAACTCATAGGCGGAAATACCACTCAACATCTTGGTATTGGAGAAACATATACATATCTTGGAATACCGCAAGCGGAAACCCAAAATGTGCATAACTTGAAAACGGCCCTTGGAAAAAGGTATCGCCAAATTCTCAGAAAAATTTGGGCTTCCGAATTATCTGGAAAGAATAAGATCCAGGCGACCAATATGCTGGCCGTTCCTATACTGCTCTACACGTTTGGTGCAGTAAAATGGAACGTCGATGAGTTAAAACAACTTGATCGAAGCACACGCAAGATGATGACAATTCAACGAAGTCTTCATCCTAGATCTTCCGTACCTCGAATATATCTCCCTCGCGATAAAGGAGGTAGAGGATTGCTAAGCTTAGAGTGTCTTCATCGGAGAACGGTTCTGGCTACAGCCTGTTCAGTTCTAAAAAGCACGGATTCCCTTATGCGACTCGTACATCAACATGAAGTCGCCAATGCTGCGGTGTTTCTATACCATGCAGCAGATAGGGCCGCAGAGGAGCTTGACCTCCCATTTGATTCCAGCGACATTACACATGGCCTAGCATCACTAACACCTCTGGTGCTCAAAAGTCGTATACAGGAAGCAGAGCATACGCTTCTACTAAGAGAACATGCTGAGAAACCCCTCCATGGTAAGTTCTACGGCATCCTACGTAGAGAAGAGCTCTCGATGGGTCTGACCAACATGTTTCTCAAGTCTGCTGGATTGAGATCGGAGACCGAGGGATTTCTTTTTGCCTGTCAAGACGGCGTCATAGACACCTTAGTTTACCGCGAGCGCATAATGAATATACCTGTACGCGATACCAACTGCCGAGCGTGCAAGCTAGAGCCCGAAACACTTGGACATGTTCTCAGTGGATGCTCTAAATATGCACGCAGCGCGTACATAGAGAGACACAATGCAGCTCTAAAAGTGATATATTACCATCTTAGGCATTTCTATGGTGTTGATCTATTGCCCGTCTTGCCATACGCCCAGGGGGAACTCGAGTCAGTCGTGGAGAATGATCAGTGTAAGATCTACTGGAATTTCTCATTCTCCACCACTCAACGTATCAGTGCTACGAAGCCTGACATTGTCCTCCAAGATCTGAAGAACAAGATCATTTACGTGATTGAATTCTCGGCACCAGCCGATGGTAATATCACGGCAAAGGAGGGAGAAAAACAGGCGAAATATCAAGCACTTCTTTTCGAGCTGAGTAAGCTGTACCAAGGCTACAAAGTCCATCTTATAATTCTCATAATCGGCTGCCTTGGAGGTATGAAAGCTTCATTTATTAGCCAAATCAACAAGATTCCGGCTTGCCAGCGTCACGCTCATTTCATCGCGAACCGGATGCAAAAGGCTGTTCTCCTGGGATCACTCCATCTGGTCCGTCAACACTGTTCCTCTTAAATTCTACAAAGATTGGTAGCTCTAAAAAAGTATACAGAGGTGAAACCTTCATCTCCAACTGTCTTGTCTGCCGCGTAAGGTCATCCGCGGCTAGAGACCTGACTCCAGGGAACAGTGTTGCCCGATGTTATCACGCGTAAATTTCCCGCTCTTGCTTACCTTCTAGGACAGAAGGAGCAGAAGCGGATGACGTACACGTTCCAGTAGCTTTGGGATTGGTTTCTTTAAGGAATCATGATCGAAGCTTCCGGAGCCTACAACTTCTCATAATAATTACTGAGCCTCGGTGGCTCAGTTGGTTAGACGCTCGGACTTCACCTCAGAGGTCCGGGGTTCGATCCCTGAGCCGGTACCTCTTGAAATTTTTCTATGTACCTTTACCGAGGTTCTGGTGGTTAGGAACCCACCTTAAGCTGTAGGTCCCCCCATCATGCACTTGACTGCAACCCAGTCCGTGAATGATGGGGTAAAAACCAGGCTTTGCCCAATATGTCAAGGCACACGTTCTTATCAGATCACTTGATTGCATTATAATATTGCGTCCGTGACTGATAATATATACCGGGATAACCCCGTGCATAATATTCAAACAAACAAAAAAATCCAACTCTAACCAAAAATGCCTTCGACATATTGGGCTACCTGAGAGAAAAATGAGTTTCCTCATTTTTTATTATAATAACATGCATGTAGAACCAACACAAAGGCATTCACTGCCCAAGATGAACATCACAAATGATCTGCGTGCACTAATAGAACACCTAAACAGCAAGGTTTTACCTATGCATTTGGACGCATCACAAAATGCGTTAGAGGTGCAAACTCTTGTATATTGTGCAGCTGTGGCAACCGTTAGAACGTTGGGCCGCAGAACTAGGCCTATAAATGCAGTCTTCGCCCCAAGACTGGAGCGAGATCCGCCATGGAAGATCAGGTTGGATATGGATGTCAGCAAAGTAAGGTGCAAATTGGGTCGACTGACTCAATATAAAAAAGGAAATCGAACCAGAAAGCTGATACACCATGTTATTAAAATCATCCACCCTCGGTACATCGAGACATTGACACCAGCAATATTGGATGAGATTATAGACTCCCAGCGGCAGAGACTTGATGTTCTTACTGCTAGACTGCGTCGGTACAAGAAAAGTAGTGCAAGAAGGCAACAAAATCGAACCTTTCTGACAGACGAAAGAAGGTTCTATCGTGAACTAGAGAAAGCAAGAGCAAGCAATAACCCTGAAATGGAGCTGACGAACATCACAGCTTTAGATGTTTCAGCGGTTTTGAAAAAAGCATGTAACTGGAAAGCTCCAGGTCCGGACATGGTGCACAATTTCTGGTATAAGTACCTGACTAGTGTGCATCCTGCGTTGGCACGGTGTTTTCAGAAGATCGTCGAACATCCAGATCTGATGCCAGGCTTTATGCTGCAGGGTACTACGTATATGTTGCCTAAAAAACCAGACGCTCAAAATCCATCTGAATTTCGACCGATAGCCTGTCTTCCAACAATATATAAATGTCTTACAGCAATCATAGCAGATAAGGTTTATTCTCACTGTGACGAGAATGACATCCTTACAGAAGAACAAAAAGGATGTTGTAAAAACTCCCGAGGCAGTAAAGATCTAGTCACCATAGACGCTGTTGCCATGACGCAAGCTCGTAAACACCAAAGGAACTTGCACATGGCATACATTGACTACAAGCAAGCGTTTCCTTCCGTACCACATGACTATTTGCTTGAAGTCTTAAAAGTATACAAAATTTGTCCACGCATCATTGACTTCCTAAGTCGTGCGATGATGCTATGGGGTACAAGAATCAAGTATTTTGATCATGGACAACTGAGGATAACTAGATCAATACGCATTAAGACGGGTATATTCCAAGGAGACTCCTTCAGTGCATTATGGTTCTGTTTAGCGTTGAACCCACTGAGCAAAACTTTAAATAGCATGTCTCATGGGTTCCGAGTAAATGATAATGAGGATGGTCATCAAGTGACCCATCTTCTATACATGGATGACCTGAAGCTATACGCTAGTTCGGACGAGAAATTGCAACAAGTGATTGATGTTACAAAGCAGTTTTCCAATGATATCAACATGGAGTTTGGACTAGATAAATGCCGAACAGTGCATTTAATCAGAGGAGAATTAGGGACCGCAGAGATAGACAACGATTTCGGGAATGACATTGAGGCAATGGCTGAGGGCGAGTCATATAAATACCTGGGTATTCTTGAATCTAAGGGTATTCAGCATACGATAGTTAAGAAAAGCCTAACGACTGCCTTCACTACAAGACTCAGATTGGTTCTGAAGAGTTCTCTTAACTCGGCACACAAGATCAGGGCAATCAACACCTACGCCATCCCTGTTCTCACGTACTCCTTTGGGCTCATCAAATGGTCGAACACTGACCTCGAACGATTAAACAGAATCATCCGCGTAGAAATGACGAAACACCGAATGCACCACCGTAATTCGGCGAGTGAAAGGGTAGTTCTACCACGACATAGAGGGGGCAGAGGCATTGTAGATGTCAGAAAACTGTGTGAGTCACAAGTTACACAGTTGCGAGACTATTTTAACAGCAAGCGAGATGTTACGCTTTACAACACCATCTGTAAAGCGGATCTTGACTACACGCCCTTGAATTTGTCCTCAGAGGAGGCCTTGAATATCAGGGCACAAACCATAGAGGAATTAGAAACGCAATGGAGACAGAAAGCCATCCACAGCGAACACCCCAAAACGCTAGATCAATATGAAGTGGATAGTGAGGCATCCAATATTTGGCTGAGAAAGGGACTCCTGTATCCAGAAACGGAAGGATTCGTCATTGCGATTCAGGATAGAGTTGTTAGCACCAGGAATTATCGCAAACACGTGTTACATCAAGACGTGGTTGACCGGTGCCGATTATGTGGAGATACCAACGAATCCATCGAGCACATTATTGATGGTTGTCGCGTAATGGCTCAAAGAGAATATACGCACAGACATAATGATGTGGCGGGCATTGTACATCAACAACTTGCCTTAAACCTAGGACTCTTAACAGAATGGATGCCTTTCTATAGATACATTCCAATGTCAGTTTTAGAAAATGAAGATTACATCTTATATTGGGATGTGACTATCCAGACGGATCATTACATCCGAGCCAATCGACCTGACATCGTGATGCGAGAGAAAAAAGGTGGAAGAGTCTACATCATCGACATTGCTTGTCTGCTCAACCGAAATTTGCAGGCAACCTATACAACCAAGATTCATAAGTATAGCGAGCTAAGGCATGAAGTTAAGGCAATATGGAGGAATGTGAAACATGCATCTATTCATCCTATTGTGATTTCGGCTACAGGCAATGTGCACGCAAGATGCACTGAACATCATGAACATTTAGGAGTCAGTAGGGTACTGGCGGCAGCTCAAAAGGCGGTTTTATTAAACACCTGTCGCATTGTAAGAAACTTCCTAGACCATCAGGAAGCAAGTGACTAAGAACCTATGGCGTGATACATGGTAGCTCTAAGAAAGCATCCAGAGGCGACTGGTGTCACCTTC
>CAKNXH010058860.1:45550-69697 GCA_932178445.1 Andricus quercusramuli
GACGAAAAACCGGGTTCATCCGAGAAAAAGTATGAAAAAAAAAATAATAATAAAAAAAATAATAATAAAAAATTCAAATAAAATTCATTCAAATAAAAAAATGAATTTCCAACAAAGTAGCTAGCGTTTCAACCGCGTGCTCGAATTTTCAAGCAATAAAAAAGATGAATTCTCAACAACAAATATAATAGTTGAATTTCAGTTAAAAACGATAAATCTTCAGACAAAAATGTCATAGTTAAATTTTCAGATAAGAAAGTTCATTTTGTACTCAAAGAGCTGAATTTTCAACAAAATTACTATACACTGAATGTTCAGTTATCTCTATTTTGTTGAAAATGGGCAATAAAAATTTGTTCAGTTTCCTGAGAACTTCAAAACTTCTTTCTACAGTCTTCTTTGTCAATAATAATGGAGAAAACATATACAGTGTTTATGGAAATATTAAATAACTTTCATTCAGTTAGATTAATATTTTCCTGAAAGAAACGAATCATATTTGCCATAAACTTGTGTGGCTCAATTCCGAATAATTTTTGTAGGATATGTTTCACTAAAATCACGTAAATCGAAGAAATTGTCCGTCTGACGAGATTAACAGTCTGATATTACATAAAAAATGGTTCCGTTCTTGTTTTCATCTTACATTATTTGGTAAAAAATATTCCAATAACTATTTATAAGGTGATTTCCACTATTTCCAAAATGTCCGGTCAGACAGTCAGGTGACGGGAAATCGGTCAGATGACCGAAGCGGTCGATGTCATTTGACGTCACTCCCCATCTCTAGGGTTACTGCGATCAACTCGTAGCTAGGCACGTCACATCAAGATGGCGGAATGACAGCGAAAAAATAGGAATTTTAAATGTGTACAAATTTTCCTTTTTCAAATATAAATTAGAAAAAAAAGTTTTTTTTACACTATTCTGGTATTATTAGTGATTTTAAAGCATATACTTTAATATGCAAGAATAAAAAAAATTAGTGGATGACCCTATTGCATTAGACGAACTTGATTTTTATAATAATTTGGAAAAAAATTATTTTTCACAACAAATGTATTTGGATATTATTTTTCATTTTTGAAAATCTATTCAATTGAATAATAAAATCATTACAAATATTTTTTATTTGATTTTATTATCTAATTGAATAGTTTTCAGAAAATAAAAAATAATGTGCAAATACACTTATGTTGAAAAATAGTTATTTTAGAAGTTATTAAAAACATGAAGTTTTGTCCCATGCAATTGGTACTATTGCTTGGACCTCGGCGTGCAGACATATTAAATTTTCCTCACCTATCATCCTGAAATACCTAATTGCCCGCATTAGGTATTTCAATTTGTGACGTCAGCTTAGTGCTGAGTCGCGGTGATATTCTCGGTAATTACCGGAGAAAAATTGCCGTCATCACCGTAACGTTACTTTCGTTGCCGGTTACAGCGTAGAGGGATGATAGGTATAGAGGCTACAATGCGATGATGAGCTTGAAGCACGCTAAGGGGAGCGAGACGGCAGGGGAAGGCTTAGTTAGGGAACCAGCCAGTGTTGCCACGATGAAAATTGCGCTTGTACTCGGAAAGTATATCAGAAATCTGAAATTGTACTTTCAATAGGGCGTTGAAAAGGGCTAATTCTTATTGTTTATTTACTGCGAACATCCTTTTTTTAATGAAAAAATAATATAATGTTAATCAAATCAAACTGTCGAATCATGGGTTGCAGTAGAAATCGAACTGATTCGATAAAAATAGAAAACTCATCACAAATCTGATCTAAAAAAACTGATTCATTAAACAATTAAAAAGAACAAATATAATTGAAGAAAACTGGCGAATTTGTATCATGGGAGCCACCAGCTAATCTGTAAATAATATTAATATTGTTTCAATACTATCTCGTTGTCTAATTATTATGTAAGTGTTCTTAATAACTTGACATATACTTACTTAACTGCAAAAAATAAAGGGGAAAAACGAGAGTAACGTTAAAAACCACACATTTTTACGCTGCTGTTTGAAAAGTTCAACTGCACATGACAATACAGGAACTTCAACATTTATTTTTCGCAATGAATATTTATTCATTGACATATGTCAATATGAAAATGATTAGTCCACGATCGACCTGTAATCGACCCCTGAGTCCCACTGCGCATTTCTGAAGTCTTGAACCACGAGAGTGAAGGAGACCGCAGTTTGCTCCATCTCTTTCACTCTCGTTAAAGCTTTCTTGTACGGTTAACGTTAAAGAAAGCACAATACACACTTTTCATTCGTCATTAGCTGCGGAAAGTACTTAAAGGCATCGGCTAATCGCAGTGGTACATTAGGCGCAATGCCCAACGCGCCAATTCCAAACGTATTCAAAAATAAAATATTAAAGACACATATTCAGCATTTGTACTCAAATGTACTTGAAAAAAAAGAGTAAAGAGTAAAGTGTACTCAAATTGTGATTGTGGTACTCACGTACTCAAATTTCACCAAATGTACTTTTTGAGTACAATTGTACTGTAAACGGCAACACTGGAACCAGCAACGCGTGGGCGCTAGTGCCACGAACCATTGCTTTTACGCTTAACGTGTGTGAGTGGGGTAGGTGAAGAGAGTGTGCGGTGTACATGAGTCGAACTGCAAGAAATTTAGAACCCTTACACCTGGACTGGTCATTCCGAACTTTATTTTGGCTATTAACTTTCTTCCAATATTTTCGTGAATGGAAATATCCATTGATACGTTTTTCATTTGAAACTTTGTATTTTGATATTTCAAGTTAAAATTGGAAAAAAAGAACATTTATTTTTTAAAACGACCCCATTAGAAATTTTTTGATTCGCCCAGATGATTAATTCTTTTCTTAGAATGTGAGGAGTTCCATCTTTGAGGAACGTAACGTATCGCATATCGATAAGGAAGCAACAGAGTTTACCGATATAGTAAATAATATGCGGTAAACCCTCGTCAAATCACCACCAACAGCGGAGCGCTCAGGTAGCACAGGTGACACCGGAGTGGGGACTTACCTGGCTACGAGAGGGGTGGGCTATTAAATAGCCGCTCCCGATAAGAAAGCTCGTCTTTACCCCGATGCGTCGGCTAGAGCCCCATCTCTAAAGGTATAACTGCGGTTACCCTTTAGAGGAACGATTAGGTTTTCATAATAATGTGCATTGCGATTTTTATGCTAATATTTTCAGTATAGGTTGAAAGGACGTATAGTCTAAAAGAGTCTCACTCAAATAAGAGAAGATTCTAGTATATATATTTTGAATCGTGCTAAGAAACGCGTCGTGTATACAAACAGCCGCGTTATCTTGTCAGCTGGTCGCTTGACAAGATACCTATAGATATTTAACGAATTTTCGTACCACGCGTTCGCCAGCTGATAGAGCTCAGACCCTTTAAATCTTTCCAGGTATTTCGCGTCATTTCCCGAGAAAATAGTCGGGAATTCGCCGTAAGAAAATACCTGTTGAAATTTAAATCTAAAGAGGGATTTAAATCCCATAAATGAAAAGAGAATTACGTTTCTGTTTCTGTTTCTGTTTCTTTTTCTCAATGAGAATGACTTATTGAGATACAAATTTGTTTTATTTCAAAGTAAATTCTCGAATACTGTCAAATTTGCTTATAAGTATAGATGACCAAATCCAGTATTCCATAAGAGAATAAACTTCCAATTTTTGTTCTTTCAGTTTTTTGTGGGCAGTCACCCATCTCAAATTAACAAGTTTTTGTTTATAAGCAATAGTATCTCGTTAGGAGATTTGTGTGGTGTTCTTAAAAGTAGATTCAAGTAGGGAAAAGGTGATTCTGCTGAGCAGAATCACCCATTGTATCACGGGTCATAATGATGACAATTAATGATTACTAATATCTCATTAGAGATTGGGTTTAAAATCCAGTATCATTACACTGAATGTTTCCGTGATTCAATATGTTTTCCCTCACGAACCACTAAGAAGGCATACGATCTCCTTACGGGAAAGAAAATGCTTCAAATGATTAATAACAATAGTCATTATTATTACAATATGTGAGCATTTATTGAATATTATTTTCTTTTAAATTGTAACCATAACAAACACGTGAACTTATTAATAAATACACAAATAAAAACGTACAAATAATATCCTTCGCATACAATAATTATTTTCTTAGAATTATAATAAAATGTATGGGCATTTTTTACATTATTTGATTTTGTACTTACACATTCTCTACTCTCATACTAATCTTTCTGCACTCGTGGAAAAAATCTCAATAATGTAGGTAAAACTTTTTCTTAAACTTATAAATAAAAAAACATTCTATCATGATCTTAGGAACAGTTGGGGTCTCGGATCCAATAACTCACCCGACTCTCGTACTATTTTCAAAGTACATATTTCAGTCAATTTTTGATGAATTTATCTAAAATATTCCAGGTATTTTCTTTCAACTATATAGAAAAACTTTCTTGCTGGACGTTGTTTTTAGTCTGAAGTGGCCTCGATACTTTTTGTCTCCGAAATTAGGTAAATGTGGTTACCGACCGGCCTTAATTTTCAATTGGATATTATTAAACAAAAGGTCATTTTCAACTTTTTATTATTTTGCAGGCATTCGCTGAGTATACTTTGTATGTGTACTCAATTTCAAACAGTTTCAATGAAATTTGTACGAGTTGTGATTATTTATGTTTTAATCACTTATTGAAGCCTATATCTAAAAAATTAATTTTGTGAATTTGAAAATTCCCATTCCTTGAGACCCGAGGTGAAGCTTTTAGCGTTTTCGAGTGTTTGGCGAGTTTGAATTCTACAGCTCAAGTGAAGAAATTGTTTCATTCAAACACTTTAAAAAAATTAAAATTGCGATTCTCACACAACATTCAAAAACATTAAAAGTACAACAATAACAAAATCTTATAATATTAAATAACGAAATAATAAACGAGAAACACATTTCTTCTCTTACTTCTCCAGTAAAATATGATATACAATATACTTGAGGGTTTCAACTTTTAAAATTATTTGT
This sequence comes from Andricus quercusramuli, assembly GCA_932178445.1. Taxonomy (NCBI): domain Eukaryota; kingdom Metazoa; phylum Arthropoda; class Insecta; order Hymenoptera; family Cynipidae; genus Andricus; species Andricus quercusramuli. Next base: position 50,576 of record CAKNXH010058860.1, read on the forward strand.
ATAATTTGGACGTACTTATACGACAAAATTGATATTTATTAACCTACGCGTGGAAAGAAGAATATTCTCCAACAGTGCGGGCTCTTGCAATTCTATTTTTCCGGAATTTTCCGATTAATAATTATTGTGAAGTAATTAATTTCTTCACGTAATTCATACACGGCTCCTGAGTAGAAGAATAGATATTTTTACCAAAAAAACAAAAAATCATATTTCCTATACTTTTAACAATACGGTAACAAAAGTTTCAATTGTTATGTAAAAAATGGTTGCTTTGTCCAAATCTTTTATTTAAAAAAAGTTCAGAACTGAAAAAGGAGAGAATATTCATATTTCTTAAGACTACAAGATATAACGATCTGCTTTATAAATATTTGATTGTTTCCATATAATTTACACGTGAAAAGTATTGAAAATAACGCACATTCCATTTTCATACCTGCAAAGTTCTGAAATTCTTACAGAGATCTATATGAAAGGAAATTTTATTAACAACCCTCCCGTTTATTCTGTAATCCAAAATTTACTATTGCAGAGTGGCAAGGAATTTTTGAAGCACAATGCATATAGAAAGGGCAATTGCAGTGTATAAACATTACCACTAAAAACAGTGACTTTCCGTCTAAAAAACTCTCGTCATATTAGTCCAGGCAGAACAAAAAAAATCGAAAATACACATTGAGATTCGGACTTGCTTTTGTCTAAGCACTCCTAAAATTCATATGCTGTTAATTTATAAATAAACAAATGCCTTTTGCTACGTCCATGAAAGTATTATGCTATTAGTGATATATTATCACAAAATGGTCAGAATAAATACTCATAGTTATTATTGGAAAATGTTTAAAATATTATCAAATATTCTCTGTAAAAACCAGAGATCTCTTTTTTCTGTATTGTATTTTTCGAGTCCTTTTTTGAAATATGATAACTTCATGGTGTTATTATTTTCAATGTAGAGAAACGACTCTGGAATCCCACGAGTGGTTTCATTTTAGTATGACTGGAGATAGGTTTTTTAGTCGTATTTCAATGCCTGGAATTAGCTCTGAAGTAATAGTATTTTTACAGTGTTAACAAGAACATTGATTTTCAGTGAATTACATACCTACTAAAAAATCTTGTAACTGACTAAATTTTCATGTAAAAATTTAAAAAACTTGGCTGAGTACAACTTAATTTGCATAATTAATTGAATTTGCGAAATCGAAGATGATGAAGTAATTAGAAAATAAAATTGGATTGAAAATAGCACTGTAAAAGTATAAGGAATTTATTTTTGTGAAAGCATATTTTAAAATTTTTCAACTTGAAACCTCCTAGTCACCAAGAAACTTTATCAACTCTTCTGTAGTGGAGAAAGACTTGCAATTCCGATAATTTTTCAGAACCAAGGAGTTTCAATTTGCTTATTTTTAATTAATATATATCCTCTCCTTACAAAATTGTATATCTACATTTTCAATACTGTATTTTTCCAATTGAAAAAATCAAATATTCTAGAAAAGAGGCGTTTACTGACTCAGAATTAAATAAGTATAAAATGCCACCATAGGAAAATTTCCAATGATTATTTGCATTTATTTCGTCTTCTTGAGATAATTAATCCACCATGATATACATTTGAAAATTCGTTTTTAATGAAATGCATATTTGGCAAATATTCAAAATCGACGAGATTATTAGCAGCAGTTCTTGGTTACGGTGAAAATCTGGCAAGTAACAATTTCTTCCGCTTGTCACGCTAAGCCCATGCTAAGTCTATCTTCCCTCTACGTTCGGAGAGGCGAAGAGGGGTAGAGGGAACGGTTGCGTGGCTGGTTCGCGATACTAGCGCCCTCGCATCGCTGGTTCCCTAGCTAAGCCTACCCGCGACGTGTCATTCCCCGCGCCCATCTTCTAAGCTTGGTGGGCATTGTCGCCTCTATACCTATCTTCCCTCTACGTTTTCACTATACTCGTGACTTGCGCAAGTCCGCAACTTGCCGATCTGTAATCGTGTAAAAGGGCCCCAAATGTGTAACACGCGGAGCTCAGTTTGGCGCGAAACTAGTTTAAAATTTGAATTCCTAGAATTTATTATTTGATTTTAAATTATTGAAATAAATTTAGCTAAATATTATTGAAGAAGAAATCCATCCACTGAAACGTCGCTTTGGTCCGTTCCGCAATTAAGGATTCAAAAACCCAACCCTTCGATGAGTGATCTTCTTTTAGCTCTGAAAACGGTAATTTAGGTAAAACTAATCAAATGAATTGAAACTATTGATTTTAGATTAGCAAAATAACAAAAATGAATTTATTCCATTATTTCAGATATACAAATTCGACAAACGAAAAACCGGACGCGTCCGAGTACAAGTTCTGATCTCTAGAGTCTGACCCCTCGCGACTTCGTCGTTGGGAGGTTCGGTGCCTTCGCAGCGGTCCTTCGCTCCCCACTCCTTCATGCTCTCCCTCTCTCTCTCACACACACACACACACACACAAATTACCTTTGCTCTCTATCTTGCTTTACATATCCCTATACTCTAATTATGACTAATTCCTTTGCCGATATCGTAATACGTCTTCCCATGTGAAGAATGTTCGTGACTTCATAAGTTCACACTTCACCGGATTTAACGATAAAGTCCAGGCACACAAATTGTTTATATTTCAGTTTCGTAGAACCGACCACCCGGAGATCTTAACCGACTATATGAAAGACAAAACAGTTCTCTGGTCGGTCCAGATTAACGACTTTGTGTCGGCAATCTGATAATTAACATAAGATTTGTATTTCCTGTTGTCAAAGTATTCTATGTCTAAAGGATCATAATCATGTATACCATTACCATCAAGCCATTTCCCTTAAGGGGTAGGTGTGACACTACCCGATTTGGGTAGTGTTTCTAGGTGGATAGTTTCTTGTAGTAAATAACTACAAGTGTGGGCTCACCACACCCACGACGCCAACAGCACGCAGTATGGTATTCCCGAACGGCCACCCATCCAAGTACTAACTGCGCCCAACACTGCTTAACTTCAGTGATCTAACGAGAACTGGTTCTTTCAGCGTGGTATGGTTAATGGTTTCATAATTTGGTTATTTTAAACATTCTCTACTTAAGAATCCCTGGCGGACCGGCCGAACGCAAACATTACGCTACAGCGTAACGGTAAAGTAATGGTAAAGTAATGCTAAAGTAATATGGCATTATAATTAATAAAGGAAACAAAATTAATATGTAAATTGTTGCAATTATAATAAAACGTTAAAATTTACATTAAATGGTCATGCCGTAATTGCAACAAGTTGCTTTCTCAGCGTTAAAAAATAAAAAAACAAAGTGGCTGTCATTCAAGTCGGGTCCCTGCAGACTGGCAACCCACTTAAAGCCGCGTTAGCGGGTTGCCAGTATGCAGGGGCCCGACTGCAATGACGGTCACTATGTTTTTTTATTTTTTAATGCTGCAAAAGCAACTTGTTGCAATTGCGGCATGACCGTTGAACGTAAATTTCAACGTTTTATTATAATTGCAACAGTTTACATATTAATTTTGTTTCCTTTATTAATTATAATGCCATATTACTTTACCATTACTTTAGCATTACTTTACCGTTACGCTGTAGCGTAATGTTTGCGTTCGGCCGGTCCGCCAGGGATTGCATGACTAATCTAGTATATACATTTCATTCGCTCGCAGGAAATAATTATCGCTTAAACCATTCTCATGCCGATTTGCCCTGAAATGTTGCTTGCCAATCTTATTACTTTTCGCTCGAATATTTCAAATCGTAACCGCGCATTCCACAAAAGCGATGGTGCTGTTCCTAGCGGATTAAATGCAATGATTACTTGGAAAATCAAGGTTTTGAATTTTGTTTTCTATTATTACTCTTTCTACTACTTTTAATGCTGGGTTTTATTATTTATGCAAAACAAACATGATGGCGATGCGTATCAACTGTCATAATATTCGTAAAAACATGCAAGTAATAGACTCCCAGATAACAAACGTGCCTGGACCATAACCTGCCCGATGATCGTCGACCGTGTGCCTGCTATGGGCCCGAGCACAATGGAGACCTGAAACCGAAACTTGAACCCGAAGATAACTCTGTCCTTTTTTTTCTGTAGCTACGGTAAAAAAGGACAGAGATATCTTCGGGTTCAGGTTTCGAGTTCGGGTCTCCATTGTGCTCGGTCCCTATAAAGCATCGCATGGTCGGTAAATGTGCAGGAGACCGACGTGCGTGCATAACGTCTTGAATATGGCTGACAAGTGGCCGGCATGTTAGATGCCCGACTGTCAGACGAGCGTAATAGCCAGCAATAGCGGACACATTCAGATACTCAGGTGCCTCACGGCAGGCCTGTCAATCAGACCGCGTACCGGCACATACACCACCCACAGGCGGACATTTTGTTATCTGGGACTCTTTTATAATAAAAGATAGGTTAAAATTTACTTTCTCTCTCCATTCAATTTATATCTACATATTTCCCTCCTATCTTTTCTAACAAGTCTCAAGCTTTGGTAACGAATCACGCCTAGCCTCATTTTTATTATCTGGTTTCTTGTGTCTCATATCTGTTTATAATATCAACATCTAATTCCAATCGAATTCTAATTAAACTGATGTTTTTAATAATCATGAGAGGAGACCGTTCAACAAATCTTGTTTCTAAACATACTTTACTTATTTATTTATCTTTATGGTTCTGAATGAATTTCATTCAAAATTTAAATGTTTCAAAATAAAAAATACAATTAATCAAAAAAAAATTTCAAATTTACTTCATTCAAAATTCTTTTATTGCTATGATCTTTATCAATATTCTCAATAAAATGTCAGTAAAAGTTTTAAAATTCATTTATTATATTTCAATATTTAAATTTTGAGTTTTACTTTATAGAAACCCGTGCTGTTTACTATTCGAATCCAATTCTATACTCTGTTCGCCGAGAGAACGAATTTCTGAAACGACGAAATTTCGTTCTCTGCGCGCAACTTGTCGAAGAAGGGGAATTGTAGGCGTAAGTATTTGCCTGGAAAGTCCCTTAATATTTATGGCCTATTGTGACTGTCACGTTCGGTCTGCTCATCTGGCCCTCAGTGATGCTATAAAAAATTTAGGAAAACACTTGGGTCAGTCCATTTGAAAAAAATTGTATCCTCCTTTAACAGCGATTGGCTGTCGACCGAACGAAAAACAATTTGTCGACGCCTCTTTTCATAAAAATTTGCGCGACCAAATTCGTTCTCTCGGCGAACAGAGTATACAAGCAATCAATATGAATGATTAAGAAACAAAATTTTATTTTATTTAAAAGTAAAAATGTTAAAAGTAAGTTTAAAAATTCCTAATGACGGGAGAACTTCTCCGTAATTTAAGAGTTTCCAAAAATTATTAAAACTTCAACTAGTTATTTGCGAATTGAATTTCCTATTACTTTTGTATTTTATTTCCGTTCTACTTATTATTATTTTTTTTAGGTTGGCAAATCAAATTAATATTTTAAAATCAAGTGTAATATTTTCTAGGACTTCTCCCTCCGTTAACGCACTTGAAATTTCTCTCAATAGCGATAAACTTTCATTCTTAAAGATTTCTCTCTCTTAGTTTGGAGACATTCTTCAAATAATATTTTCAACCTATAACACTGCAACCAGTTTTAGTTAGTTTTCTAGCTTAACAGAATTTTAAATCTGAAATGATTATATATTTAAATTTTAAAAATTTTTCTTTTTAGTTTCCTTATTGTTTCAGATATATTTTGATTACTTGATCTGTCTTTAGATTAAAATATAAAGATTCTTTTCTTAATTAAATTTAACAAATTTTCACCTGAATCGAAATTCTAATATTAAAACAATTCCGTGTCCGTTCTAACTTAGTCCTCTTGATATTCAAAATTTTTGTAATAAATTCGGTATTATCATAAATAATAATTTCAGTTATTGTAGTGATATTAAAAAAATTACGGGCAGATCTCCTTCGAATTTAGGCCTGAACGAATGAAAATCATAATTAAATCTTAAAAAAAAAAATTATAATCCCCCTCTACAGATTTTGCATTCAGTTTTGTTCCCATCTTCCTCCTAATTTGAATTGAAATTCATAATTTCTGTTTGGTTTTGGCTCGTCTCCAATAGAGGGCGCCATTTGAGGGCCGTCGAGGTCCCTCTCGTCGACTGTTGCGCGTCTTATCCCCCCAGTTAATCTTCGTGCTTCATTCGTTGTGGTGTAGTGTGGTTCTACGAAATAAACCAACATCTCAACAACAATATTTGGCGCCTCCCAGCAAAAAAGAAAGAATTGATACGGATTGGGACGAATTAACATTTCTGTAATGCGCGTATATTCCGTTTTCTGATTCATTCGAACGCATTGAGACGCATTTAGATGAATTGAGACAGTGCGAATTGAATGCGTGTGAATTCGTATGAATGCGTGGTCGAGGTCAATCGGAAAAAAAATTAATAAAAAGTGCATGCGTCGAGACTTGAAACAGCGATCCCTCGTGTATCAGTCCAGAGTACAAGCCACTGAGCTACGAGACAATTTACTAAACATTTAAAATAAATTGTATATGCCCTGCACGTTGGTTTTCGTGTTACGGATTAAATTGTTCAAATCAACACTTGCTGAAATTTGCCATGACGCATTGGGGCGAATTAAAGTGTGTATTTTACTCTCACGAATTCAGACGCATTGACCATTGTTGAAGCCTTTGCGTGCTGACGCATTGAAGTGTATTCGCTGACTTTAGACTTTTGCACTGTATTAGTACGTATAGGAAGATTCAAAATTGAGATACCGTCTTCACGAATTTACATGCATTGACACATAGGTCCAATGCGTCATTGTCGCGAAGCGGGATTTGTAGGGTCTCTCAGTTTTTTCAATTGAATTCGTATCAATACTTTCTTTTTTGCTGGGCTATTAATTCTTGAGCTCCCGTCAACCCCCTCCTTCCAGCATAATTCAACATTGGTCCAATCGAGCCGGATACACCTGACACTGGCTTGCCGCATCCTCGCGGATGACTCCTCGTGCTTCCGACGACGGCTACCTGTGCGTTTCCGGTCATCCAACTACGAGCCTGCCCGGACGTCGCCATGGAACTAGCTGCAGGACAATTGAACGGATTTGGGTACTACAGGGAGGCGATCGTGGCGTCGCAAGCAGACAAAGGCCAGCCAACATTAAAATCATAGACAAAGAGTCATCAAGTGTAAGTCGACGGCAATCTTCGTCAAGTAAGTGCACTCAGAAAACGATTTGGTCGAATCAGCAATATTTTTGTTGGTTCAACCATAGAATTTGGTTATTATATGGACAGCGGAATGTTTGGTTGTCCCGGCTCAGTTTTTTGGTAGTTTCGGCAAAGTCTTTTGGTAGTTGGAGTATTTGGTTGATTCAACCGGGGGGATTGGTTGGGACAATCGGATATTTTGTTGAATCGGCAGGGGTTTGTTTGGTTTAGCCAAATTTTCATGTATATCCAGCAAAACAGTGTGTTTGGTCCAGGGAAGGTTTTTTTTTCTGAGTGTGACATTACACGCAATTAATAACAATTCTGGTCGAGCAATCTCGCGCACATGGTCTAGAATCCTTCTTCTTACACATGATCGAGCAATCTCTCATGACGAACAAAGGATTTGAGAGCAAGGTGGGAGAAGTAGTCGAAAATTGTCCTGCATCTCCCTCTCTCTTTCACTTAAGAAATCTGGTCGAGCAATCTCCCACATATGGTCGAGAATCCTCCCAGACATATTCGCTTTATCTTTTCATACATGATCGAGCATTCTCTCATGACGAACGAAGGACGTGAGAGGAAGGTGAGACAGGCAGTCGAAAATTGCCCTGCATGCAGCCCTCCCTCTCTCTCTCACACACACTCACTCAACAAATCTGGTCGAGCAATCTCCCACACATGGTCGAGAATCTTCCCACACATACTCGCTTTCTCATACATGATCGAGCAGTCTCTCATGATAAACAATGGACGTGAGAGCGGGTGGGAGAGACAGTTGAGGTTGTCGATCACACACGATCGAGAATCCTCCTACGCGTGCCTCTCTCTCTTTCTCTCTCTCTCTCTCTCTCGTAAAGCCTCCCACAACGGTCGAGCGCTTTCTCGTCGCATGATCGAGTGGTCTCTCATGAGGAAAGTTGGGCGTGAGAGCGGGTGGGAGAGGCAGTCGAGGTTGTCGATCACACACGGTCGAGGGTCCTCCTACACATGTCTCTCTCTCTCTCTCTCTCTCTCTCTCTCTCCCTCTCTCGCGTATCAGCCTCCCATACACGGTCGAGAGCTTTTTGAACAAATTATAATTCTACTATTTAGAGATTTTATTATTGGATGTGCGTATTGCAGGGGTATGTGCGAATATATATGTGTCATATGGGTTGCATATTGCCATCTCATTATGTACTCTCATCTCATGGATAGTTTTATGTGGATGGTCATTTCTATGCTTGGCATATCATGTATCTATTCATATTCATGATTGGATATTATTTCTTTGGTTTGGTTTCGGTCGAGAATCCTCCTATGCATGCCTCTATCTCTTTCTTTCTTAAAGAAATTATAGTGCTACTATTGAGACATTTTATTGTGGGATAGGTGTGGTCTATATATATTACAAGTGTTATGTAGGTGTATGCATATTGTATATTGTTGTATTATTACACATTTCATTCTTTATGGACAAGTTTATGTAGATCCCTGGCGGACCGGCCGAACGCAAACATTACGCTACAGCGTAACGGTAAAGTAATGGTAAAGTAATGGTAAAGTAATATGGCATTATAATTGATAAAAGAAACAAAATTAATATTTAAACTGTTGCAATTATAATAATACGTTGAAATTTACATTGAATGGCCATGCCGTAATTGCAACAAGTTGCTTTTGCGGCGTTAAAAAATAAAAAAACATAGTGATTGTCATTGCAGTCGGGCCCCTGCATATTGGCAGCCCGTTAATGGGGCTTCAAGTGGGTTGCCAGTCTGCAGGGGCCTGACTTGAATGACAGCCACTTTGTTTTTTTATTTTTTAACGATGAGAAAGCAAGTTGTTGCAATGACGGCATGACCATTTAACGTAAATTTTAACGCTTTATTATAATTGCAACAGTTTACATATTAATTTTGTTTCTTTTATCAATTATAATGCCATATTACTTTACCATTACTTTACCGTTACGCTGTAGCGTAATGTTTGCGTTCGGACGGTCCGCCAGGGATGTTTTATTCTCGATTTGGTATATCACATTTCGGGTGAAGTTCGTAGTTTTGTACTATTTCTTTGTTGGTAACTAACCATTTTGATACTTCTATGCACGCACACAAGCGTTGCACATACTTTACTGCTTTTCTTCTCGTTGTTCGTTGATTGTGGCGCATTTGGCGGGCGGGGTTCGAACCCACTGTCAGTGGTTCATCAGTTGTGCAGCTGAGTGACGTTTAGCGATGATATGCCGCAACAATCCTGGACAAGCCCACAGCCGACTGGACACCTGGGGTATTGACTGTTCGCCTTCAGCTATTGGAGAATTGTTGGGCCGCGTTCCCGGAGAATCATATTGGACTGATCCATCAGCCTCCAGATGCGGACTACGACATAGAACCTCCTACGCAGACATCGAGAGTGCTTCCATCAGTGCACGCACTCAAATCTACGAGCATCGACGCAGGTTCAGCAGCAGTCAGCCCAACAACAATGGCAGCAGGCCAATGGACAACACCATGTCGTGTCCACGCAGGGTGGAACAACAACTACAACGATGGCTGCTCATCCACAGGCAGTACAAGTCATTCAGCAACCCCTCAACAGTCAGGCATACCACATGCTTGTTTATTTACAACATCGGAGAGCCAATGGGCACTGACACAGCACTCTCCTTCTCGAAGAGCTTGGACGACAATTGAAGGTTTTGGTAACTGGGCCTTCGGCTGATCACATTATGCAGATGAAGAGTCCCCTGCAGAATCAGAAGCTGCAGAGCCGATGAGTCAACAGACTAATCGGATAAATCAACAGTCTAACCAGATCAATCAACAGGCTAATCAGCAGATAACTCAACAGGCTACCCAAAAGGTGAATCAGCAGGTTAACCAACAGATTAATGTCCGGATGAGACAGCAACAGTAGCAGCAGTAGCAGAATTTTACTCTCCTGAATCAACATCAAATTCAGCGGCAGACGGTGATGAGCACGCCTCAACAGATTAACTCCCAGATCACTCATATTCAGCTGAAGACTCAGCAACAGCTTCTCGCTTCACAACACAAACCACTGATGACTAGTCCACCGATGACTCAGCAGAAATCTCAGCAAATGAGTACTCAGGGGCACTTGTCGCAACAGATTTCTCTTCAGCAACAATTGCCTACTCAACAGTTCCAAGGACGACCACAAATGGCAAGGACTGGATCTCGCCGACCCATGGTTCGGCCATTTTCGAGCTGTCGAGCCGACGTTTGCCCTTTGATCCTGCGAACCGAGCTGCGCGCGAAAGCTTGCCCCACTTACTACATAGCACATCACGGTGTATGGCAACGGGGAGATCATCATCGCCGCCTGAGAGTAATCTTCAACGCATTTAGACCTACGTCGACTGGCTACAGTCACAATGACATGCTTCACACTGGGCCCAACTTGCAAATCAATTCAAGCCACGTATTAATTCGATGGAGACGCCGCAAACGTTATTGCGGTGCGGAATTCTGCCTGATGTATCGGCAGATTCCGGTGAACGAACAGGACATCGATCTGCAACGCATTGTATTGAGTGCCCGTGAGAATAACCCAGTCGTACACCACCTTCAGTCGGCTGTGACGTCTGCCCCAATTCTTTTCAAATATCGCTTTGTCGACGACCTATTGACGGAATGCAAAGACCCTCGAGAAGTAAGGCAGCTGAAGGAACAACTTATCGGTGGATTTCCACTCCGAGAAGGGATCGTCAATCAACCGGAGCTACTAGCAGATTTGCCAGAACAAGACCGTCTTCGTCCGACCTGACTTCAACTTTGCAGTGATGGCATCACCAACGAGCTTGGCGTTTGCTGGGATCCGCGGAGTTATTGGTTTCGTCTGACTCCACCCGAGATTGACTCGCATAGTTGGACCAAGCGCACCATTTCGACACCCGTGCTAGAATGTTTGATCGTTGCGATTGGATCGCGCTCGTCACTCTAATATGAATACTACTGCGAAACCCAAGGTTAAAGATTGTAATGGACATTAGTCGACTTGCAACTCTCTCAAAGGTTTTTGTGTGTTTCCTTTGAGTTTAGCACGGCATAAGCCGGAGTTGCTAAGCGGCATGGGGCCCACGCACCAGTAGGTGCCTCTCATGACCGTCAAGTCAGAATGAATGAGCGAGTGTTGTTAAACGCGAAGCGACGTCATCAGCAACTTCAGTCGAATCAGAGCAAGGACAATCGACCTTACGGCGGGCGGCTAGCAGATAATCGTTCAAGGAACGAGGCGGGCGGTATCTTTGGTTTTGGCTCGTCTCCAATAGAGGGCGCTATTTGAGGGCCATCGAGGTCCCTCTCGTCGACTGTTGCGCATCTACTCCCCCCAGTTAATCTTCGTGCTTCATACCGATCGGACGTGCGGTCGACCGGTACGATGGTTGTGGTGTAGTGTAGTGTAGTGTGGTTCTACGAAATAAACCAACATCTCAACAACATTATTTGGCGCCTATTAATTCTTGAGCTCCCGTCAACCCTCTCCTTCCAGCATAATTCAAAAATTTTAATTCACCCTTGGGTGTCCCAAACAAGGAAGAAGGTCCGCCGGCGAAAGGAGTCAACGACCCCCCTCACCCGCACGTCCCAGCATTGCGCAACGGTTAGCGACTTACATCGCCGCTCCTCCCTGTCTACAACACCCATTTCTTCTAGCTACATTTTCGTCTCTCTCTCTCCCCTTTTCGTCTACGCAGTTTTAGATCAAGCCGTCTAACTCTACGTACATGCTTCCTTGTCTACTTCTCTTTCTATCTAAAGTAACGCTTCCGCAGGAGGTCGAATGAACGGCCTTGCGAAAGGCAGGTCAGTTCCATGATCTCATTGCACGTACAGTTTGATCGAAAGGATTTTAATACAATGTTCGAAATTGCTGGTTAAACATTCATTTTTTATTTTTAAATATACCTTAAGAAGGCATGCTTAATTTGATTAAAATGTACAATCTTAGTTTGCTTTTGCGTTATCTGTATCTCAACGTTAAGATCATCAATAACTCTAGTAATTTTAAATGGTCCCACGTAATGATCATCAAATTTGTCGCTTCTCAAATCAACCAAAACATAGACATGCTGATCGGGTTCAAACTTTTGTTCGTTAATTTTTCTGTCGTAATATTTTTTGCAACGTCTTTTAGCAGCTTCTAAACGAGCTGTCGCCAGTGACTCTGTTTCTACGATTTTATTTAAAAGTTTATCTACTAATTGAATATATGTCATAGGTATTTTTGCGTCTGCGAATTCTGATGGAAACCTCACCTTTCTTCCGAAAACCATCTCCTGTGGAGTCACGCCTGTGGAATCATGAACCGCTGTGTTAAATGACAAAATAGCAAATGCCAACACTGATCCCAGTTACTACGTTCACCATAGTTTCTCAGGTATTCTACAAATGTATGATGACTTCTTTTTAGCGAGCCTAAAGACTGCGGATGATATGCACTAGACCTGAATTGACGAATTTTAAATATTTTAGCGATGTTTTTCATAATATTACTCATGAATCGTGAGCCCTGATCTGTCTGAATTGTTTCGAGACAACCAAAGACACAAATTAGATTCTCAGCGAGTGCTGCTGCAATATGAGGTGAATCTATTTTCGAAAGTGGGATAGCACCTGAATATTTGCTCAAATTATCCTGCCATGTGAGCATGTACTGAATACCGGACTCGGTAATGGGCAAAGGACCCACTAAATCAATTTGATTCTGGATAATTTTCTTTTCTGGCAAATTTCGCACGTTTCGACATAATTTCTGACTTCATCCCTCATGCCCTTCCAATAAAAACGTTCTCGGATTCTTTCTAATGTCTTTGTTTCACCTTTATGTCCGCCAATAGTTGAGTGATGACATTCCCGGATTATATCCGGACGCTTTTCTACCTCAAGAATTTCAACTTCGCCTGTGCATACTGTTATCTGAAAACCACCTTTACCAAAATGAGTTCTGAACATTTTTTCTATCACGGCCCATGGCGATTTTTCAAATCCATTCCCCTCATGAGATATACTAAAACTTTTATTTCTGGTCGATTCAAGGGCTTCTCTTAATGTGTTCACCGCGTTTTTCTATGTTTTTTGCAAAAACTTTTGAATCAAATTTTTCTTTTATGCATAAATTATAAATCATACGTCCAGCATGAGAATAAGATGTAACATAACCTATTTGCGCTTCTGGATCTTTTAGGTACTTGGGATCGATAATGGAGTTACATATCTACAAGCTCACGACCTATGGGTGTAGTGAGCACACGAGACAAAATTAAGAATATGGTCATCTCTCATCCACACCTTATCTCTACTAAGTTGAAGCATCGGACTGAGTACCACATTCCCTTGCTTTGAACTTGCATGTAAAATTTTGCTCATCTTTAAACAAACAGTTTTGTCTAATTCTATTCTCTTTTCCAGTGTCTCTTCTCTGTCATCATTTTCAAGCAAACTTGCTAAAACGTCTCCCCAAACTCCACTCAAATTCTCAAATTCATTTCTGTCCAAAACTTTATTGTCATAATCATCATCTGTATCATTTTCAACATCTGTCAATAGTCCATCGGTTCCAGTCAACGTCTCCACATCATTTAACATCATTCCGGGAGAGCGTGTCTCCTCAATTGAGACCACCTCCCCCTGAGACCCATCTCGGAGACCGTGCCTCCTACATTGAGACCACCTCCCCAGATTCTTCGAGACCATCACTACGGATTCTCCCAGAACTCCGCCGGCACTTTCTCCTGACCCACATGGCCTTTCATCAAGCTCTGCGGATTCACACACTTCCGCGTGGCCAGCTGGTCCACCAAATACCCTTTTATTAGGAAGGAGAGTTTCCACCTCTCCCGGGGAGGGTCCCTACACAACTGAGGCCACCTCCCCCAGAGACAAATCTCGGAGACCGTGCCTCCGACATGGAGACCACCCCTCCGAGAAGAGGGAACGATGACGCAAAAATTCACCTTCCCCCGTCCCTGTTATACCCCCATAATTTGCACGTGCTTTCCACGATCGATGCCAGACGCCCGTGCCGTCACACTACCAGGGAGGGGAGGGGATACCCGCGCGCCAGCCCCAATGTAACCTGATACCGGTGTGCTCTCGTGGCCACCGAGTGACCCAGCTACAAGCTGCAAATGACGGACTGACCCACTCCCCTCTGAAACATTTGCACCTGTTTCTGTCACCTCCACACCCTGGCGCGCTCCCCATCGACCGGAACTGAGCTTGGGTATAGAGCTTAGCGCCTTGGGATGGTCTACTGTCTCACAACAAACCTCATGGTCTGTAACGTTCTCGTCTATCGTCTCTCTATGAATATTACTGAATGATTCACCAAGATCCATATCCTCACTATCAATTTCACATGTGCTTACAAAAACTCTCTCTATCGGGTACTCATGATAAAGAACGTTGCTTCCTGCGAAGCAGTTTACGGACACATTGTTCTCCGTAGCATTTTCGTCACTGTCCTCATCACCCATGCTATTTACGTCATTTCCTATTTCCATCTCTACTGAATTACGTGAAAGCGCGTCCCCATTCGCATTAACCCTACCAGGCTTATATACTATCTTATACTTGTATTCTTGCAACTTTATCTTCCAACGAGCTAATCGGGAGCTCATTGTGGGATCTTTTAATTGATCAAGCCAAACCAATGCTTTATGGTCAGTGACCAAAATAAATTCTTGACCATACACATACGGTCTTAAATTTTTTACCGCGAAAATAATAGCTAAAAGCTCCTTTTCAGTGGTCGTATAATTTATTTCGGCTTCAGACATTGTACGCGACGCATATGCAATTGGCAAGTCTTTCCCAATTTCTCCCTGACTAAGAATGGCTCCTATGGCATAATCGCATGCGTCTGTAGTAATTATAAAAGGTTTCGAAAAATCGGGATACTGTAAAAGAGGTTTAGTACAAAGAATATTTTTCAATTTTTTGAAGGCTTGCTCCGCTGCCTCAGACCAAACAAACGGAATGTCTTTCTTTAGTAACAAAGTTAATGTTTCCGTAATTGTGGCAAAATTAGGTATGAAACGACGGTATTAACCGGCTAGTCCCAAGAATTGTTTAATATTCTTGCGACCCTTCGGACAAGGAAAGTTACTTACAGCCTCAACTTTTTTCGGATCTGGTTTAACCCCTTCTTTAAAAATCACATGACCCAAGTAACCGATTTCTTTGCACAAAAACTTACATTTATCTGGCTGTAAAACTAGTCCCGCTGTTTTCAAACGACCTAGCAATTTTGTTAATTTTTGATTATGCTCTTCTATTGTTTTCGCATAAATTACAATGTCGTCCATATAGACAAATATTTCAACCCCTTGAAGCCCTGATAAAACAAGATCCATCATTCGTTGGAACGTGGCGGGAGCTGATTTAAGCCCAAAAGGCATTCGATTAAATTCAAATAATCCATACAAAATCCTAAAGGCCGTTTTGTGCCTGTCCGCCGGGTCGATTTCGATCTGGTGAAATCCGGACGCGAGATCAAGCACAGTAAAATATTGAGCGCCCCCGAGTTGGTCTAAAATGTCCGTAATATTTGGGAGAGGGTAGGCATCCCCTACAGTTTTTTCATTAAGGGCGCGATAGTGTATTACCATCCGCCACCTTTTATTCCCCTGTGAATCTGACTCTTTTGGTACTACCCAAACTGGTGAATTATAGGGCGATTTGGGTGGCGATATCGCACCGTAGTTTTTTAGGTTCTTTTTTTCTTTATCTATTACTTCTTTCTGTATTTTTGGATATCTATAATTATTTTTATTTACTGGTGCATCATCTACAGTATTGATTTTATGTTGAATAACGTTTGTGCATCCCAATTTATCCCCTTTTAAAAAAATTGATAAGGAAATTTAGCTACAGTTTTCAAAAGACTATCCTTCTCTTCTTTGTTTAAATTTTCCAAATTAAGTTCCTTTTCTAATTCTTCTATTCGACTTGATGGATTGATTTCTGAATTTTTTTTGATTTTCCTTCCTTGTCAGATCCCGAAATAATTTCAGCGATTTCAAATTCTTCTAAAGTCACGGGTGAAATTGAAGGTTCTACGTCCCTGGTGTTAGTTTTGACGCAATAAACACAAGTGTTTCCGTCCTTCACGGTTGCTAAAGACTCTCCCAAATACACGCCCGGACCCGTCGCGTCGGTATTAAAGGCAACCCTACTGAAAAACCCGACGTCGGATCCTACGTCGGATCCTAATAGTTTCCTGCGTCGTAGCCGACATCGTAACCGACGTAGGATCCTACGTCGGATCCTGATAGTTTCCGACGTCGGAAACGACGTAGGAAACGTCGTCGAGTATTGGGATCATTTCCGACGTCGGAAACTATTAGGATCCTAATAGGATCCTAATAGGATCCTAATAGGATCCAACGAGATTAACAAAATGTTTATAGAATAATAACTGTTACATATTTAATTCCTAATTTATGTAATAACAATAAACAAAACTATAATGTAATATACACTATATAAGTATATATATATATATATATATATATATACAGGGTGTTTTTTTTAACTTGAGACAACGAAATATCTCAAAAAATACGCATCCTATGGAAAAAATGTCTGGAATAAAAACTTTTTGTTTTCAAGGGGGAAAAAAGATTTGTTAAAATGTACCCAACCCCCACCCCCACAGGAGGCAGGGGTGGGGGTAACTTTGTAATTTCAAATCGCAACCCCAATTTTTTATCACAGATTCAGATTCTCCTTTACGAAATACGTACGTTTTATTCGGAAAATTTGTTTCGATTCGCGATAGATGGCACTGCAATTGCAATTAGCTCTACCCAGGAATAACGACTCGGACGTAGTAGTTGTCTATTCCCTTCGGGGTGCTTAATTTCGGTGAGTCCCCTTGCCTCTCACCATCCATCGGGGTGCTTGAACTCTTGGCAACGGGACAGTAAAAGTGATAAAACTGTCGAAAACTATTCCCGAATGCAGTTGGTTGACGACAGTCGATTTTGGATGTAGACATTACATATCATCGAGTCTCCACTGTCTACAATCCTCGACGTCATTCCGGCCGAGCGATAACCGCGTCTGTCCGTGCTTAACGTTTATTCATTAGGAAGGTTGATTGTGTTCATTTGATTTGGGTGTGTTGGTTGCTTTCGTTTGGGTTATTGTTGTTGGTCACGTTCGTTCGAGTTGGTTTGGGTGTCGTTGTATTTCCTCATTACCTTACTTCATTACTTTTACAATGGAAATTCTATCTCAGCAACAGAACATTAAAATGATTCTCATTTATGGAGAAAGTGGCAGGAATATCAATGATGCTCTCACGCTTCATGCTCAACGCTTTCCAAAAAGTGTTCCTTTACGCGCATCTTTTTACCGGGTTGTCCGAAACTTCATCACTGACGGAAGTGTACAACCGAAAAAAAGGAAGCGTCAAGTAACAGTTACTGAAGTTGATAATGAAATTGCAATTTTAGCTGCAGTCACTCATGACCCTCATGTTAGTACTCAACAACTAAGCCGCGATTCCGGAATGTCTCTATCCAGTGTTTGGAAGGTATTAAAACGTAATAATTATCATCCGTATCATATTTCACTGCATCAAGAACTTCATGGAAATGATTTTCAGAATCGAGTGACGTTTTGTCAATGGGCGGTTCAGCAGATACGAGGAAACCCGAATTTCTTTTTTCTAGTACTCTTCACAGACGAGTCGTCTTTCACAAACCATGGTAACGTTAATCGGCACAACATCCCAGATAACAATCGTGCGACGCATGTAAGCCGCACGACATGCGAGGCATGTCGTGCGTGCGAAAATGCATTAATTTTGCCAACACGTGCCTCGTTCAAGTGATGGGCACCAGCGTGCGAGCAGAATGCGTCGCATTACGCTGTCACGCAGTGATGATATTATGCGACGCACATCGTGTAGGCACTGTGATGGCCGGGGATGACGTAAATTTACGTGAATTTGAAATGATAAAAAATTAAAAATTAACGTAATATTAAAAATATTAAAAAACTAATTATTGAACCGCCACATCGTTGAAGGGGGCTTAACATGTTTTGGGCTAAGCGCAATGGTGTTTCACCGCTTTTGAAAATTCTTGTGAACTTTAATTTTTGGAAATTGAATTCAATTAATAATATATCAAAAAATATTTGTTAAATAATAATTTTATAATTTTCAGGGACCGTTTGCTCTCTGACCAAAAAATTGTATACCCTCATCTACCATGCCGCGGTTCAATTATAAATAAAAAATTTGTAGATACATTAAATTTTGAAAAAATTTTAATTGATTGAATCACTTAAGCATAATTTTGATCATTATATATGAAAATCTATATAACCGTTTAAATAATATCAATAATAATATAAGTTTAAAATGTACTAAGCGAAATATTTATTGAAATATATAATCATTTTCAAAAAACGCGCGATGGCAGTATATCAACGACACGCGTAGTGAATACGATCGCTAAACGGTCGCTTGACTAGCGCGTAATCTGTCATTTTTCCTCCATTTGCCATGTCCATTTGCAAAAAAGAAGTCTTTTCGAAGAAGTTGTTTCGTTCCCGCTCCCGGCGTCTGTTATTGTAGTTTTATCATTTGCTTCTGCATCGTGCTGCGTTACCGGTAAGTACACATAAAAAATTGTATGCACTATCTGAATGCGTAATCATAACCTCATACTTTTTCGTTTGAGAATGTTGCTTAGCATTTCAATAGAAATTACAGTTGTTTCATATAAAAATACTTATTTCTCCTTAGTATCGTCTAATAAAAACTTATTTTTATTATTAATTCAAGTTGAGAATGGTCGTGTTGATCTTTGAGAATTTAGCTGTAGTTGATTTTTGAGCACGTTTC
>CAKNXH010058861.1:0-30084 GCA_932178445.1 Andricus quercusramuli
AACTGGCTTCACAAGTATTTTTCAAATAAATTTTTAGATTAGGCTGATTTCTTTTACAAATAGGGCATTCTTTTACGTATTTCTGAATTTCTTCATCCATATTTCTCCATTCACCAATTTTTCTTGCTTTTCGAATTGTATTTTTCTCTCCAAGGTGGTTAGCGTGAGCATCTTTAATGATGGTTTTTCTTTCCTCGTTAGCTAATTCTCTGGTTTTATTAGAAGATATATGAAATCCTATTTCGGGGTAATAATTAGATAAATATTGTAATATTTCCAAAAGAGTTTCTTTTTCTAATGGTGTGAAGGTTGGGTCATCAAAAATCAATCTTATTATTGGCAATCCTATATCTCTAAATTCTGTTATCAATAATCCCAAATAACGTATCCAATTTTCCTTATTATAATCGGGCATGCCTACTTTATTTATTGATTTCCAAAGTTTTCCTTCAGCGTTTGGTTCAATTCTTCTCTATTCATAATGTGTCCCCTAAGGGTTTACATGACTTCCATTTCTTACAACACTTCCTTCTACATGTTTTATAAAATCTTATCTTTACTATTTACAATTATTTACACCTATTTACATGAAATCTTATATCTCACGCCTTAAATCTATTTTTGACGATAGCGCAATTTGGGACGTGTTAGCGAACGAGTGAGCGACTGATCGAAAGCGAGAGTGCAAGCGAGAGAGAGAGAGAGCGGTAACGCAAACGCATCTTAATTTACTTATGCTATTACATAATCATTACTTACAAATCTTTACGCTTCCAATTCAAGCGACTTTCGTTTGTTTTTTGTTTCACTTCTCTTGTACCTCCATTTTGCCATTTTTTGCATCCATTCTTTCTTTCTTTTTCAATTGCTCCCCTAGCATCCTGTAACTCCATCATCCACTCTTTCCTCAAACCATCCTCCCCTAGAATCCTTACCACACTCTTGCCAGCTTCCTTTATCTTCCATTCCTCTCCTACATTCTTCCCATACATGCTCCCATGTTTCCTCTTCCCATTCACATATTCTGTACTTCCTGTTATCTTTCTTTCCTAGTACATACTTGCCCTTACCTCGTTTCCCAATCTAAATCTTGCTATTCTTGTCCATCTTTTCTCTCCCCATCCCTTTTCTAAATACTTTGGTACTCCTTCCTTTTTTATCATCTTATACCATACATTATATTTTGATTCCTCAATCATCCCCCATCTTTCTATTTATTAATTGTATTTCTCTGTCCTTCTTTTCAACTTCCTTATAGTTGACTCCAGTCGCGTCTCCTATATCTCTAGCCTTGAAGAACTCCCTTATTTCTTCCTCCCATCTCCTTAATTCAATCGTCCTCCCTCTATTTTCTTCTACCTCCATCAAACACTTTCTGGCCAACTCCCCTCCCTTTACCTCCCTTAGCTTCGTCTCAAAGTTCCATGCCCCCTTTCCCGCTCTAGTACCTAATTTATACCAGCCTATCAAATAACCACATTCTCCTTCTCCAATTTTTTTAAAATCTTCTTTTCACTATTCCCATATCTGTTTCATCACCCCTGCTACTTTTTTTATGCTTTCTCTTATATGAGCTCTATGATCTCCATTTGCTTGCAAGGTATATCCTAAATACTTAAACTCTTTTACTTCTTCTAATTTTTTCCCCTTCCATCTCTCCGTCCATTCTTTTTTTCTTCCCCCTCCTTTTCAAAACCTTATTATCTTTGTCTTTTCTACATTTAAATTCAACTTTTCTCCATCTAAGTGTTTCCCTAATCCGGTAATTAATCCTCTGCCATCAACACTATATCGTCTGCGTATGCCAGTGTATATATCTTTTCGTTCCCTATCCTAACTCCTCCTCACCCTTTTCTCTTCATTTCTTCTTCCGATTCAGATACTCTTTCCCACTTGCTCTCCTACCTTTACCTTGCTTCTCGTCTCTCTAAAAATTTCCGATACTCTCTTTATTAATCTCTCTCGTATCCCCTTTTTCACCAAAACGTTTTCTATCTCGCCTCGGTCTAATGAGTCAAACGCCGCCTTCAAGTCTACGAACACTGTTATCATTGCCCTTTTCTCATTAGTGTCTCCATACTCTATTGCACATTATCCATGCTCATTCCTTTAATTCTGTCCCTCCATATTTTCATACTTTATTTGGAATCTCATCTATACCAGGTGCCTTTGCATCTTCCATCATCCCTAATACCTTGACTATTTCCTCTCTTGTAATGTCCTCCTCCTCATCTGTTTCCCTACCATCTCTTCCTCCTTTCCTAACTTTCCTCTCTACCCCTCCTGGTAATTCCATAAAATATTTTTTCCATTCCATTATCTCAATATCCTGGTTAACTCTTTTCCTTCTTCTTCTCTCTTTATTTACCACCTTCCAAACCTCTTCTTCCGTCCTAGACTTCTCCGTTTTTTCTTCAAACCTTTTATTTTCCTCCTCTTTTTTTTTGATCACATAACTCAGTATACTCCTTCTTTTTTCTCCTATATTTTTCTCCACTACTTGTCCCTTTTCTCCATTTTCTTAATACCTTTCTCACTTCCTTCTTCTTCTGTTTACAATCCTCATCTCATCCACTTCTATCCCCTCCTTCACTAACTTCTTTTTTGCTTGTGCACTCTAATGCTCCTTTTATTTCTCCTACGATTGTTTCCATTTCCAGGTTTACATTTCCTTCCCCCCATTTTGATATTCCTGACTTTTTCTTCAAACTGTTCTTTACCTTTCATTGACCAATCCCATCTTCCTGCTCTTTTTACTTTTTCTTCCTTTTTAGCCTTTTTGTTATTACTCATTTCTCCCCCTACCGTCACTATTATAGAAAAGTAATCCGAATCTATATGGTTCCCCACCTCTAGTTTCTTAACCTTCTCTCTTACTTCGTCGTCTACTACCACATAATCAATTACCGTTACCCTCTTTCCTCATGAACTTGTATATTCCCCTTCCTCATCCCCCTCTATACTTCCGTTTAGGATAAACCATTCCATCTCCCCTAGGCTTTTTAGCAACTTCTTTCCCTTGCCATTCAGTATCTTGTATTTGGATTTTCTTCCTCGCTCTCCACCCCATTCCCTTCCTCCACTATCTCCTGTTCTCGTATTAGAATCACCTCCTATCATTAGCCTACTCTCTTGCTTATTTTCTTCCATCAGTTATCTCATCTCCTCTGATTGCTCCTGCACATCACCGTTCACATAAACCCCCACTATATTCCACCTCTCTCCTCCCATATTTATCTCTTCTACTATTAATCCTTCTCTATGTTCTTTCAACTCTTTTGTATCATTCTCTGTTGTACATTCGTTCCTTACTCCCATCACCATTCTTCCCATTGCTCTGCCCTTTTTATTCTTCCTCTTTGCATTTTGAACCTGCCATTTGTGATCTCTTACCAATCTTCCCCTTACTCTTTCTCATCCCTTTTCATCCAGCCACGTCGCCATCATTACTACTACATCCCATTGTGTGAAATTTCTCATAAACTCCCTATCCTTCCTTTCTAAGCTTGCTATATTCCAGTAGCATGTCTTCCAATCTTCCCTACTTTCGTTTCTCGTCTCTTTTTGTTTCTCAATAATTCTTATTTCTTTACCTCCCGTTCCTTTCTCTCCTAGTTTCCCGACACCTTATTTTTTACTATCTCTTCCCTGTCCTTTTTTCTTTCCTCTTCGGCTATTTTCCTTAACTTATACTGCATGTTCCTTTCTACCCATGTCAAATCATCCTCTATTCTCTTCGAACTTCCATATAACACCCTCTTCTTTGTCATTTCTTCCCTCTTATGTTCCCATTTCTTTAGTTTCACCAGTACCATTGTCTCCCCTCTTCGCTCTTCCCTTCCTACACTTCGCACTTCCTCTATCTCTACCTTAGCATCAATTCTATTTAGCACTTCTTCCACTCCTTCCATCAGCTCCTTCCCCTCTAATCTAAGACCCTTTATCACTTTGTTTCATTTTCTTACTTCTCTCTCTTTCTTTTCTATTCCTTGTTCTATTTTTCTCAGCCTATCCTTCTCCTTATTCCTACTCTTCCCACCTTTTTGACCTTTCATCTTTTTTTATTCTGCCTTCTAACTCATCTACCTTTTTATTAGGCTCTTCCTTCTTTTCTAGTTCTTGCTCCAACATCTGCATCCTTTTCTCTAGCTTTTCACTGACTTCTTCCGATTTCCTCATTTCGTTCCTAAGTTCGGCCATTTCCTGTCTAATTTCTTCCCTTATTTCCTCCTCCTTTTTCTCCTGCCTTTCTTCATACATCCCCATTACTTCTATCATCATTTCGCGCGTTTCTTTTAATCTTTCCATTTCCATCGGATCTTTAGCCTCAGCTCTATCTCCTTCTGTCCCCTTATTTTTCCCATCCTTCTATACAAAACTATGTTTTTCTGGCGGCGTTCTGTACGTTTTTGGATTTTTCCAACTTGACCCCATATCTTCCTTGTCTTCACTACTTTACCTCTCTTCTCTCTTCCTCTTGATAAAAGCCTCAATCGACCCCATGCTCTTCGCCCTTAATCTATCTTTTTCTATTGTTTTACGATACTTTCCCCTTGCCCTCCTTTCTTTGTTCTCCCCTTTCGGTGTACTGAAAACTTCCTGATCCAATTCAAACGATCCCGCCTTCTATCGTTCTCTGTCTCCATCTACCGTCGCGTCTACCTGCCTTGTCTTTCTCCTTCTCTACCCTGCCCTGCTACGACCAACCTGGTCCTTCTACCCTGTCACGAACCTCAAACCCACCTAACCTCAACTTCCACACAAATCTGTCTTGATCCCCAAAAATATCCTCACCCTCTTGTCAATCTTTCAATCAATCCCTCACAAACGAACCCTTCTGTACACATCCACAATCCACTCACCTCAAATTTCACCACATTTATCAGAAAAACTCAGCACCAATTTTCACCGCTGCCACACACTTTCACGCGGGAAACGGAAGTCCGCGTTTGGTTTAATTTTAACTCTATTGTTAGTTACTGGGTTTTCTTTCCATTCTAAAAATCCTTTATATAGTTGGTTATCTTCTTCTTCTTCGGATGGTTCCTTAATTTTTATCTTTTCCTTATCTCCTAATACTCTTTGTTCGGTAATCATAAGTTTTTCCAGTGGGGGTTCTTTACTGTTACTCTCAGTATCAGAATCACTACTGTCTAATGGTACCGTGGTATCTGAATCATTAATTGTTTCTTGTTCTTGAAGTGGGAACAGTCTTTAAAGACAATCAGCTGCTTTGTTTTATTTTCCTTTTGCGTATACTATTTTGTACTTATATTCTTCGAGTCTTAATCTCCATCGCAGTAATCTTGAACTAGGGTCTTTTATATTATGTAACCAGACTGAGGCTTTATGATAGGTTCGTATTTTAAACTTGGTTCCTAATAGATATTGACGTAATCTTTTGCAAGCCCAAGAAAACGCTAATAATTCTTTTTCAGTTGTGCTATAATTTTCTTCTGCTTTATTTAATGTCCTTGAAATAAATAAATATGGATGTCCTTTCTGTGATAATACAGCTCCTAATCCTTGATTCGAGTCGTCTGTTGTAATTGTAAATTCTTCTTCAAAATTTGGGAATCGTAGTACTGGTGCATTGCATAAAAGTTCTTTTAATTTTTCCAAGTGTTCTTGGCATCTAGGGGTCCAATCGAATATTACTTCCTTTCGTATTAGGTTGGTCGAAGGTTTCGCTTTGGTGGAGAAGTTTTTTATAAATTTTCTATAATATCCAGCGAGTCCTAAGAATGATTGTATTGTTTTGACTGTGATTGGCGTTTTAAATTTTTTTATAGCTACTGTTTTTACCGGGTTAAGTTTAACTCCAGTTTTTGTTAATAAATGACCTAAATATTCTACTCCCGGTGTGAGGTATTCACATTTAGAAGGTTCCAATCGTAATCCTAATTTTTTAATTCTTTCAAAGACTTAAATTAAATTCTTGTTAGGTTCATCTAGTGTTTTACTGAATACTACAATATAATCAATGTAGATGAAGCATTTGTCGCCTACAAATCCTCTAAACGCAGTACGCACTACCATCATACGTTGGAGGGTAGCTGGGGCGTTCTTTAATCCAAAGGGCAACCTATTATATTCAAAGTGTCCTTGTGAAGTAGAAAAATCTGTATATTTTTTTGATTTTTCTTTCATCGGAATCTGGTGAAAACCAGCACTCATGTCAAATGCGGAAAAGAATTTAATATGACCTAAATGATCTAATATATCGCCTATTATTGGTGGGGGGTACGCGTGCTGATCAGTATGTTTACTGACCTGTCTTTGGTCCACCACCAATCTCAATTTGTTTCCCTTTTTAGGAACCACCCATAATGGTGACTTGAATGTTAATTGTGAATGTCTTATTATTCCTTTATCCATTAGTTTTTGTGTTTCTTCTAAAGCAAATTCTCTATGTTTCTCAGGTAATTTGTGTGATCTAACGTTTATTACCTTACCTGAATTTAAGGTGATTAAGGGTTAGTTCTAAAAGCAGCTTTAAGCTGTACCTCGCCCTTTGGGTTCTCATGTTAACTCTGTCTGCCATGTACATATACTTCTTGAGCGGGAAATTTACGCGGGATAACATCGGAAAACACTGTTCCCTGGAGTCAGGTCTCTAGCCGCGGATGACCTTACGCGGCAGACAAGACAGTCAGAGATGAATGATTCACCTCTGGATACTTTTTTAGAGCTACCAATCTTTGTAGAATGTTAAGAGGAACAGTGTTGACGGACCAGATGGAGTGATCCCAGGAGAACAGCCTTTTGGATCCGGTTCGCGATGAAATGAGCCTGACGCTGGCAAGCCGGAATCTTGTTGAGTTAAAGGATAAATGAAGCTTTCATACCTCCAAGACAGCCGAGTATGAGAATTATAAGATGGACTTTGTAGCCTTGGTACAGCCTACTCAGCTCGAAAAGAAGTGCTTGATATTTCGCTCGTTTTTCTCCCTCCTTTTCCGTGATATTACCATCGGCTGGTGCCGAAAATTCAATTACGTAAATGATCTTGTTCTCCAGATCTTGGAGGACAATATCAGGCTTCGTAGCACGGATACGTTGAGTGGTGGAGAATGAGAAATTCCAGTAGATCTTACACTGATCATTCTCCACAACGGACTCGAATTCCCCTGGGTGTATGGCAATATGGGCAACAGATCAACACCATAGAAATGCCTCAGATGGTAATATAACACTTTCAGAGCTGCATTGTGTCGCTCTATGTACGCGTAGCGTGCATATTTAGAGTAACCACTGAGAACATGTCCAAGTGTTTCTGGCTCTTGCTTGCACGCTCGGCAGTTGGTATCGCTTACAGGTAAATTCATTATGCGCTCTCGGTAATTTAAGGTGTCTATAACGCCGTCTTGACAGGCAAAAAGGAATCCCTCAGTCTCCGATCTCAATCCAGCAGACTTGAGAAACATGTTGGACAGACCCATCGAGAGCTCTTCTCTACGTATGATGCCGTAGAACTTGCCATGAAGGGGTTTGTCAGCATGTTCTCTTAGTAGGAGCGTATGTTCTGCTTCCTGTATACGACTTTTGAGCACTAGAGGTGTTAGCGATGCTAGGTCATGTGTAGTGTCACTGGAATTAAATGGGAGGTCAAGCTCCTCTGCGGCCCTATCTGCGGCATGGTACAGAAACGCCGCAGCATTGGCAACTTCATGTTGATGTACGAGTCGCATAAGGTAATCCGTGCTTTTTAGAATTGAGCAGGCTGTAGCCAGAACCGTTCTTCGATGAAGACACTCTAAGCTTAGCAAGCCTCTATCCCCTTTATCGCGAGGGAGATATATTCGAGGTACGGAAGATCTAGGATGAAGACTTCGTTGTATTGTCATCATCTTGCGTGTGCTTCGAGCAGGTTGCTTTAACTCATCGACGTTCCATTTTGCTGCACCAAACGTGTAGAGCAGTATAGGAACGGCCAGCATATTGCTCGCCTGAATCTTATTCTTTCCAGATAATTCGGAAGCCCAAATTTTTCTGAGAATTTGGCGATACCTTTTTCCAAGGGCCGTTTTTAAGTTATGCACATTTTGGGTTTCCGCTTGCGGTATTCCAAGATATGTATATGTTTCTCCAATACCAAGCTGTTGAATGGTATTTCCGCCTATGAGTTGAACATCCTGATCGTCAAGGGATGACGTAGTTTCTGGTCTTCCTTGGTGTAGGTGGACGCAGGCATACTTGTCCAATCCGAAGCTCATGCCAATCGCTTTAGAATACCTATTTACCGCCTCTACAAGGATTTTAAGGTCCTTTTTTGAGGAAGCAAATAGCTTAAGGTCGTCCGTGTGTAGAAGGTGGTTGACCTTATATTCTCTTCTGTTCGGCGGGCCACATAGGTATCCAGAACTTTTCCTCGGAGCACAATAGATAGAGGCAAGAGGGAGATGCAGAAAAGTATCGGACTTCGAGAGTCTTCCTGAAAGACCTTCCTCTTATATGTGACATAGCTTGTAGTCACTTGTCTTTTATCAGCAGTTATAACAAATCTTGTCCGCCACAAGAGCATAAGCTCTTTTATGCATCTCACTATTTTTGGATGCACCTCCATGCACTCAAGGAGCTCAATAAGTAGCTCATGGTTCGTATTATCGAATGCCTTACGCTAGTCAATCCAAGCCATGGACAGATTGCGTCGATACCTGATCGAGTCCTGGGTAATACACCTGTCTATTAACAGGTTCTTCCTGCAACCTGCCAGCCCTCTCTTGCATCCACGTTGTTCGACTATTAAACTCCATACCGGCTCGATAGATGTTAATATCCCCTCTTTGAGGATTCCAGTGAATAGCTTGTAGCTGGTGTTTAAACAAGCTATGGGCCTGTACTTCTTTTGACTTGACAAATCTTCAGTCTTAGGGATCAATTACGTGCGTCCTTCCACCAGCCACTGCGGGACGGGTTGTTCTTTTTTTAAGAAAGTAGTCAATATACGAGCTAGATGTTGGTGCGTAGAAGTAAACTTCTACGATGGTGTGTGAACATATACAATCACACTCCTTGCATTACAATAAACCCATAATAGTAACAGTCAGAAAAAGCAGAAGCAAATTAGGAATAATGAAGGAACATTCACAAATAACGAAAAGGGTAAAAGACAACGAGTAAAAATTTTAAATAAACTGTAAGAAAAGAAGGAATAGGAAATGGTACAAAAATCGAATTGCAAATCAAAATTCAATTTAGTATTCAAAATAGATGTCATTTGCGATTCCACTTAATTATGAACTATCAGCAACAATACTGACCGTTGAAATATTACTCCGATAAAGACTATAGGAAATTATCACCATTGGAATTTAAAGAGCAATGAACCTTCTAATTTCTCAAATCCTATTTGTCTTTCAATAAAAAGTGGCAGTAGTTGCGAAAATGCAGGTTCATCAACTTATAGAAATGAGTGGAATCGAAATGCAAGACCATCAAATTATTGGAAGTAGTGCCGCGGAAGAACACCTATCGGGCGTGAGAAATGCAATTTTGCAAATTACGGGCAAATGCTCGCCCACAGGTGTTCTACGGCCGAAAGCAGTGCCTTCTCCCACCGATCAATTCAGAGTTTTAAAAGTAACTCGAAATCGATCATTCTTAAGTCTACGGTTCGACCGGAACCATTAAGAATCCGTCGGAAGGAATTTCGCGTTCGCTTTTAGTACTTACCTGTCTCGATTTTTCGTTCGCGGTTCGACGTAAATGAATAATGAAATCGGAAAGAGTGTTCCCGCTATTGCTAGGAAATAGGTTACGGGAGTCAGTTTAACTTCGCGGCAAGTTGAGGTTTTTCTTTTGGAACTTTAGTTTCCTAATTTCCCTTTTAATTCTCTGACTAAAACAAAAAAATTAAAAATACGCAAAATCACACGGGGAAATAAGGGATAAAGTTCCGAAAAGCGCTTACCTCCGATTGATTTAAAACTCCGTATACTTATGTATTTTGACGCGTTGATTACGAATATGATAGTGAAAATACCCGCAAATTTGATTTTCAAGGTCAAAACCCCAAAAAACTATAAAAATTTCATGTTTTTTCGTTTATTTCAGTAAATAAAGAAAAATTACAAAAAAATTTCAAACAAAAGTTGTAGATCTTTCAAAAATACATATTTTATGTTGGATATGTTTTTACCCTACGACTGATAGTTTTAGAGAAAATGGACGATAAATATTCCCGTGGCGAAGTGCGTATGTATGTATACCATTAAGCCATTTCCCTCTCGGGCTAGGCGTGACACTATCCGATTCGGGTAGTGTTTCTAGGTGGATAGTTTCTTGTAGTAAATAACTACAAGTGTGGGTTCACCACACCCACGACGGGCCAATAGCACGCAGTATTCCCGAACGGTCACCCATCCAAGTACTAACCGTAAGTAGGCATTAATGCTAAAAAAAATGGGTTAATGGCAAAAGAAATGTTTCCACGAAACATTAGGGAACAAATGGGGATAGTATGCGTCCTACGTTATTTCTGTGACCAATCAAAGGGTTGCCGTCGCGCCCCCACCATGACACGTGGGAAAGGGGGTCATGTGTGACCTAAATTATTTCTGTGGCCAGTCATAGGGGTGCCTTCCCGCCCCCCCCCATGACACGTTGGAAAGGGGGTCGTGTGTGACCCAAATTATTCCTGTGACCAGTCACAGGGGTGTTTTTCCGCCCCCCATGAGACGTTGGAAAGGGGGTCGTGTGTAACCTAAGTTATTTATGTGGCCAGTCATAGGGGTGCCTTCCCGCCCCCCATGACACGTTGGAATGGGTGCCGTGTGTGACATAAGCAATTCTACACTTCGTACCGACATTTCCCTTCTTTTCTCTAAAGCGGTCATTCGTAGGGTAAAAACATATGAAACATAAAATATGTATTTTCAAAAAATCTAAAACTTTTCTTTGAAGCTTTTTTGTAAATTTTTATTATTTACTGAAACAAACGGAAAAACATGAAATTTTCATAGTTTTTGGGGGTTTTGACCTTGAAAATAAAATTTGCGGGTATTCTCACTATCATATTCGTGATCAGCACGTCAAAATACATAGGTATACGGAGTTTCAAATTAATCGGAGGTAAGCGCGTTTCGGAACTCCACCCGAAAGAAGTACTTCCTAGATTAGAAAGAAAGCCCTGTAGTAGGGTAATATCCAAGTAACGGTTAATTTTTTCGTTTCATTTCATCCGGGGATATTATCTGAAATTTTTAAAAGTGTGTAAACGGAAAACAGATTGAATTCGAGCCTCTTAATTGAGAGTAGTTTAGTAACAAAATAGTCGGACGACAAGATTGTGCATCGTTTCTCCTGAAATTTGGTAAAGTACTGTATCAATCAATTTTTACACAAATACACACACACCAACACATTTGCTCTGTATTTTATATATATATATATATATGTAACAGGCGGGTAGGAGTACTATCGACAATATCTACGTGATGCAGCACGTGGTGGATAGAGAATTAGCGAAGAAGGGGACGAGAGTGTACGCGTTTTTTGTGGATCTCAAAGCCGCGTTTCCATCGGTGGATAGGGGGAGGTTGTGGGAGGCAATGGAGGATAGGGGAGTAGAGAGAGGCCTAATTGAAAGGGTAAGGGAGATATATGAAGAGACCAAAGATAGGGGTCTAAGGCAAGGTTGTCCACTTAGCCCAACGCTTTTTGCAATTTTAATCGCGGATATGGAAAGTAAGCTGGAGGCTGGGGTGGTAGGAGGAGTAAGGATAGGAGGGGTTAGAATTTGGTCACTAGCGTATGCAGATGACATAGTGTTGCTGGCAACCAGCGAGGAGGCCTTAAAGGAGATGATGAAGAGGTTGAGAAGATACCTGGATGAAAAGGGGTTAGAGCTGAATGCGGAAAAGTCCAAGGTTATGGTGTTCAGAAAAGGAGGGGGAAGGGATAAGGGAAGGGAGTGGAAGTGGAAGGGAAAGAAGGTACAGGAGGTGAAAGAGTTTGTGTACCTGGGCTTCGTGTTTCGAAGGAATGGGGGAGTGGATGGTCACATAAAAGAGAGAGTGAGGAGGGCAAATGTGGTGATGAGGCAGGTGTGGGGGTTGGGAATGAAGTTATTCGCAGATGACTTTGGAAGGAGAATGAAATTGTTTGATTCACTAGTGATTAGTGTGCTATTGTATGGGGTAGAGGTGTGGGGGTGGAAGGAAAGTGAAGAGGTAAATAGAACGCAGGAGAGGTATGTAAAGTGGACCCTGGGGTTGGCAAGGAACACGCTTAACTATATTGTCAGGAGGGAGACGGGGAGAACGAGTGTAGGAATTCTAGCAGGGAGCCGGGCGTGTAAATATGAGGAGAAATTTTTGGAAGAGGGGGGAAGTAGGCTGGTTAGGGAGTGTTGGTGGGAGAAGGAGAACAAGGGAGGGGGTGGGAAGATGGAGGCGGAGAGGGAACGGTATTTTAGAATGAATGGATTGCAGATGGATGAAGTGAGAAGGATGCACGAGGAAGGAAGAAAGGTTTATGAATTGGTTAAGCAAAACAGCATGGAGAGAGAGAAGACAGAAGGGGAAGAGAGACTAAGAGAGTCAAGATTTAATGGGAACTATGTGTGGATTATGCCAAGGGCAAGAGCGCAATATTTGTGTGTGAAAGGAGAGAAAGCAAGTCAGGAACTTATAGCGAGGATGAGGTGTGGGTGTATGGAGGGTTTCAATAGGTTTTGGCTCTCTCGAGAGAAGTGGATGTGTGAACTGTGCGGAAAGGGGGATGCAAGAGTGGAGCACTGGCTGGAGGAGTGCGGGGAGGTGGAAAGAAGTGAGATAAGCATGGAGGCATTGTTGCATGAAAAGGGGGAAAAAAGGGCAGTAGCATGGGTGAAGGGAGTGGTGGGTAAGGTGGTGATGAAGAGAAGGAAGGAGGAAGAGGAGTGGAGAAGGAAAGATTGTAAATAGGAGAGAAAGTAGATATAAGTAAGATGTAAATATTGTAAATAGTAGATAAGTAATAGGTATTAGCTGCGAAAACAGAGGTTGGCAAGTGAGGCAATGCGAAAAAGTAGGGACATGCGAGCGAGGCGAGGCGAAGCGAGGAAGGCAAGGCGATACGAGCGTGCGGCTTAGAGATAAGGAATGGATGGATGTTAGTTTTTAAGGCTTAGTTTTAAGGAAATTCTGTAAAAAATGGATGTGTAAGTAAGTCAATTTTTTAAGGCCAGCCGACTGAAAAATAAACGTGTATCTATCTATCTATCTATCTATCTATCTATCTATCTATATGTAACATGTACCATTTAAATATAAACCTGTACTACACACAATGTAATCTGTCAACTATTATTCTATAAAAATTCAATGCACCCGAGCTCGACAGCATTTAGAAAAGCCCTGAACTAATAGGGCAGGGAATTGGCCCATGAAATATCAATACTTGCATTGCAAGTATTATTATTTAAACTCCCAGAATTGGTTAATTGAGTAAATTCCCTCGAATTTATTTAATTAATAAATCCTCGGATGTAAAAAATAATTGGTGGCAGCGGTGGGATTAATTTTCACTAATTGTTGTTGACTTGTATTGTTTGTTCTGTTGTAGAATAAAAAATAAAATTCAAAAATTTTCCTTCAACAATGAAAATTTGAAGTTGAATACAGGCCTTAGATGGGCCGCTTCCAGCTTAAATTTTAGTTGTTTCTAGAATTAATTAGAAACAATTACTTCATGGTTTAAAAACAATTCTTTATTTCCTATTGAAAATGTTTCAAATTACACACTAGCGGAAGCGAGTTTATCTAGAAGGTTTAAAAACATGATATTCTAAACACTAGAATAATTTCCCATTTGACAACAGGCCTTGCAGATATGCAATAGGCCGAAAGTGAGATTGAAATTGATCGAAAGTATTTAGAATGCGCAGTTCTTAAAACTAAGGAACACTACGCTTGAGAAATACAGATTATACACTATGTTTTAAACCTTGTCTATAAATGCCTGGCCAACAAAAGGCCCGTAGATCCAAGCATCGTGCGGGTAAAAAGGTTAGGGCAAGGTACGAACGCGCTGTTGCCCGCGCACATGCGTACTCAGTGCGGGAACTCATAGTAGTGCCAAGAAAAAGTGAAATTCCGGTTTCAACTTCTTTGCCTACGGCAAATCCGAAGAAAAATTTTAAGGAGTCTCTAGAGGGAATGAGGAAAGTGATAGAAACTGATTAATTTCACTCATTCACGAACGTATCCTTTTCGAAATTGTATCAGCCGTTTGGCCGAAATAATTATTTACGGGCAAAAGTTTCGTTTCTGCCGTTACTCTAAAATTTGGAAAATTCAAAATTAAAAGCAAAGCTTGAGTTTTTATTTTTGTTACCTTCGAAAATTAAACTCTGATCCTATTGCGTAAGTTGAATTAAAACATGAGCTGCTTTCAGCTCTTGATTTTTATTTAACTACAAAAATTACAAATTAGATCGATTCCATCTGGATAGTAACAAGCTTAATTTGTCTAGGATGAATCAGTGCTGTTTTGTTAAATTATTTTGATTTATTTCCGTTTTATTTGGGTTTAGAACGTCCATCGTTTCCTCAAAAATTGATATGATGAGTTAAGCTTGATAAAAGTGATTCAAAATTTGAGCTGTTCTAGCCCTTGCTTTTGTTTCACGTTATGAGTCCAATTCATAATGTTATTTTCTAAAGAAATGTCGACTATGGGTAATGAGGCTTTATTTTCTGCGCTAGTCAAACCAAAATCTGAGTTGTTTTAGCTCCTGGTTTTCCTGGCTGTTGTGGATCGTAAGGCATCATTATCGTTAGTTATTCAACTGACTACATAGGATCGAGTATTTTAAGGAAAATGAAATTTGATATAATTGACGTCAGCAATTAAATTCTTGTGACATTTTATTCTAACTATCAGAATGGCGTGCGATAAATAGCCAATTAACGAATTGATATTAGTGCCTTAGATCACCTGAAAATAAATTCCACTATTATTTGCAGGCTAAAAATCCTTTGATAGTAACATTTAGCAACTATTAGTCAGGCCTCATGTGGCCTACATAGTTGTATTAAAAGGGTCTTAAGCAGCATAATAACAATTTGTTAATTAAAATGACGTAATTGCCTAATAGCCTTCTCAAGAAAAGTTGAATATCTAATGCCAATTTAGAGTACGAAATTAATTTCATTATGTTAGCGGTCACATGTGTCGGGTGAAATTTATAACGTGTGTTGTTATGTGTGCACGTTAACTTGCTAGATCGTGTTCACAACGCAGTGAGCAGTAGTAGAGAGAGGTACAAATAACTAGAAAGTTATCCTGTGAAATGCCGGTCTCACTGTCACCGTCGAAAGAAATAATCACACAGGGATAGGAAATTCTCGAGCACTTGAAAATTGTCGGAGAATAGCAACTAATAACGCGCAATAGGTAGTATCGAACTTTAGCTGAAATACAAACTCAGTGGAAATTAACTCGAACGACTTTCAAGGGGGAGTGGTAGAGTTAATTTCTGAAGATCGGATCCCAACGAACTTTATAGAGGAAGATAGCCTAACTATTCCATTTATAGAGACTACTGAATACGAATTTACGGTCGCACATCTAGTATTTCATACAATGGGCACTGTCAATACATTGATCGAGGAAGTAGAGTTCCCATTTTCAGTTGTTTCAAACGCTACTCCGTTAGGATTCGTACACGCTAGGGGGATCATAGGATTTCCGTTAATAGGCCATCTAGCACACTTACACGGGTTCTAGTAACTCCTCAAGAGTCCTCCTTTGCCCATACCACCCCGGGAATTTAGCAAATACGCCCCAGACTGGGCGCAACAATAAACGGACAAATAGGTTCAATTGCTAGGAATTGTCAAAATGACTACTCCCGGCGGGAAAACCCCAACTGACCACCCTAAAAATGAGGGAAATGAAACTCCCTTTATACACGAACAAAATCAACCAGACAACCGTTACGCGATCTATGACAATCACCGACCAAGCACCCAGTCAGACCTTAACGCGTCCTCGGTGGCCTCATTACCGCCGCGTTAGGAAAGCTGACCGGTTCTGCTAGGAAATGCACTCGTAATAAGCAATTCTCTAGAATCACCGACTTGATTGACCTACTAAAGGACCGGGTCGCACCTGGGAAGCCATTTGAATACTATTTTAATGAAATATACCATTTAGGTATGAAAAGGAACGAATCAGTCAATCAATACTATGATCGACTGCTTTCCTATATAGGAGGAACTAAAGCAGCACTAGAAGCATCCCACTCGCACGCGACAGCCGTGACCGCATCCGTTCCCGTCAATCAGGCCGCGATTAAAGCTTTCATTCGAGGATTACCAGATGATCTTTCGGCCTCCGTAGAGGCGAAGGATCCCACGACCCTCGAAGAAGCTTTCAAGTTCGCCAAATATGCCGAGGAACAATTATACGCTTCGGAAGTAACCCATAGTTCCTTCCACATGTCCCAGCAGTCCCGAAAATCTCTTCGCGTTTTTCAAAATGATCCTCGTAGTAAGCATCACCTGGTGGAAGAAATAATGTTATGTGAACCCTACGGAATTAATCAAAATTATTATCGAAACCATGATCGCCACTATATCAATAGCCCGAGGAGGTACTATCAGGAAAATAGACACCGCGGTTCAGATAATGATGGTCAACCCAAACGTTACTACGACGATTCTAGGTCGGTTCAGCAGTACCGCGATCATGCCCGATCCCCAAGTCCTCGATACCCACGTAATAGTAGAGGGTTTGAACCACAACCCACAGGTGTTCTAAAGAGACAAGTGTCTGACGATCCCCAGTACTATGGTTATCGGCGCCCTCCATACTCTCAACAAAATCAGAATTCCTCCTCATTTCCCAACAATCAACAATATGCAAATCATCCTCGAACTAACCATCACCCTGCAAAAGAATTACGTGTTTATGAACCTCAACGTGAGAATCGAAATTACTCCCAAAGTTCGGGTTGTCTTGATAACAATAGTGCTGAGCGTTACTACCTTTCAGATTGCGTACAATACGATCGCGACTATAGATCTTATAGATATGATAATAGATCAGATCGACAGTATTATGATCGCCATCGATCTCCACTTCCAAGCTATCCTCGCGACTATCAATACTTTAATAACCCACGATTCCCACTCAACTCATCATCAGACATAAAAGGGAGTGATTTCTCTGGAATGGCCACTTTCGTTAACCAAGCTAACCCTTTTAACGAAGAAGAGATTCTGGTATACGTTAGCCCTTCCGCTGAACCCAGTAAAACAGAAACCTGTGACACAGAAAAGAAAGTCAATGAACTAGATTCAAAAAATTGTTCAGAGGAATTACACAGATCTTCAATAAAATTTATTCAAACCCCAATAGAACATAATTGTATTGTAGATCAACAAACTTTGATTAGAGTTCCCAATTATGAAATTGCAACATGTAAAAATAATCACTCCCTCATTCTAAATGAATCAGGAAATAACGCACCTGTTTTCAAAACCGATATGGAACCAATAATAGACAATGTAACCAAAGAAATGCAAAAAAATCCTCATATTTAGATGGAGGCGAATTAGAAAAATGCAGCACAAAACCATTCGTAGGCTCTTCGTTAGATCAGGAGGATTCTGAAGAACAAAATTCTTCTTCCATGCTAGAAAAGGAAAGTCCGGTAATGACCGATATAAGGATAGATACACCATCGCAATCTGTCAAAGAAAAATCTACCCTCCCGTCCCTATCTAAACGCTAGGTAGCAATTGCTACCCCTTTGCCCAAAAATAGCGCCGCCGTACGGTTCATCCCATATTTCACGACAACCATTATAAAACCACCTACTATAATAAAAGAGTCAAAATATAGTGAGTATGAAAAAAGCCCCACGCACAAAAGGAAAGAAATAACACCTATACGATCGCAATCGGCCGAGACAATAATCTCACCGATCGCGCCTTCACTTTCCTCAGCTTCGGTGCATATTAAAGCAATTTCTCCTAATTCAAATTCGGGAATGCCCTATGTACCCAACTTCGAGGAACCGGCAAAAAAACCCCCAAATCCAACCGATACCCCACCACCTTATCTTTCTTGTCCTCTCATCGATGACGGAAACTTTAAAGCCAGTTCAATCCGCTTTAAGGTCCGAACGTGGGGATAACCAAAATATTTCATTTGGAAAGATTATTATCTTTCAAACTTTTTTTTTTTAATGGCGTTTTTCATTATTTTGAACTGAAATTTTTTTTTGACAGATTTGACATTTGAGGTTATGAAGTTCGTATATTTATTTGACACAATAATGATGAATTATAATCACAATTAAAGGAATTTGAGGGTTTTTAGTAGAAAGCTTCGAAAGTTAATTGAGGTATAAGAAATTTCATTATTACAATTTTGCTAATCATCTAGCTCAAGAGAAAATAGAACTGGTTAAATTTTCTGAGAAGTCAAGGCTATCAACCTTAGGACCCCATCCATAATAACTCCTAAATAACTATATCAGCAAACTTCTTGGTCTTTATTCTTTATACTTATAATGGTAACATTTCTCAATGTTCGGATCTCATGACCTTCAAACTAAACTGCGAATAAAATGCAAACTTGAATTCCGAAGCGAAATGGAAAATATAGAAAACTTTTAATTTTTGTCAATTATAATTTCATAAAATCCAATAATTTTATTCAATTAAAATGAGTCTTAAACTTGGGTCTATTCTTTGGAAACTTATCATTTATATCAATAGATAAGAGATTCTAGAAACATAACTTCAACTTTTTTAGAGAAAATGTACCCGTGAACTTTCTTATCAAATTTTCATGACAATAGACTTTTAAAATATGTAATTTATTGAGAAAATACTCTTGTTCGTAGAAAGTTAATATTTTCCATAATTCCTAGTCCTTCCAAACCCAAAATGCCGAATGAGAAATCAGCTGAATATTCTGTTAGCAAAAATGAATTTCGTTATGAGTCATACTTCAATCCGCCAGTTCAAGATGATGATCCCCTAATCAGTAGTTCTTTATGAGTTAAGGAAGAGATCTTAATAAACATAATTTCTATTGTTTTTTTATATTTTCATTGAGAAAAATTATAAAGCCTACCCTCAAAATCTTATACAAAGTAATTTTTCCCAATAATCTACTAGGAATATCTGTTGCTTCATATAACCAGAGACACCTATTTTAGGCGAAGCACGTAATTATCTATTTTTATCGCATAATTTGAAGATCTTTTTTTTTTAAAAAAGCAAAAAAAGAGAGTAACAGAGTTATCAATTTTCATACTATAAATTTTCGTTAGAAATTTATAAATTCACTTTCTAAAATACTTGGGGTAAAAGAAGAAGCCTTTAGCAATCATGTGGACTGCTGATATAAGTTGAAAAAAAATGTGATTAAATAAAAAGAAAAAGAAAAGTTTTTATTGATAAACCCATATACAAGTGTTGAATTGGAAACTTCTATGAATGAGTATATGTTTTTACTCTAAAAGTCCCGAATTAAACAATCAGAACAAAAACTAAAGAAAATTTAAACAATTTTCAGTTTGCCTTGGAAATTGCAGAATTTAAAATTATAAGTTCTTTTAAACTGTACAAATAGGAAATTGAAAATGAACTAACATTTAAAGCTTCAGAATATGGTACAATTGCAAAAATCAAGTGCTCAAAATTCAAGAATCTTTGCATTGAAATTATATCAAAATCATAAGTCATTATCAATCATTCTCTCGTCTGTATATTTATAATTAGTTGGTTTTAGTTTCTTGAATCTTTCAAAGATGTGTCTTTTGGAAGGAATTATGTCTTATAGTAAAAAAAAAATAATAATAATTGTGGCCGATACATAGCTAAATAATCAGTGCTAAACTAAAACATTCATAGAGACAAATTCGGAACGTTTGAAGGTGAATTTTTCTTAATTCAAATCCTGCACAATAGAAGAATTTGGAAAAATAGTTTGAAAATAAAATCATGCAAAAACTCAGCATTCAAAATTAAACTATTCCAAATTTGATAATACTCTCTATTAAACATTTTAAACTCAATGTTTAGAGACATGTGGATTTTGGAAAACGGTCATAATGAATTGCTGAATTGCTTGTTAAACTGTCAATGGAGATTTGTTTTGAAAATTGAAATCCTAACATACTAAATTTTGAAATTTTTTCAACTACCACTAACCTCCAACTTCAAATTTTGTTAAAACATGTTGAGAAAAATTGATTATTTTTTTAAATTTCACTCACTATTTTGAATAATTCAAGTAAATATATACTTTTGAGTTAGTCCGAATTTCCAGAGAATGAGCTGTACTTAATTTCTTTGGAACTTCTCTACGTATTTTCTTATGGAAACCAACAATGAATTCTATATAGGTAGGCTCCTATAGTGGCTACAGAGAGTATTGATTTCAAAACCTCTGGAAACGTTAAGAAAAAAAGGAAAAGGGGCACCAATCCCTATTTCGCCCAATGGTCGATACCAAGCGTATTCCTGGTAGTAAAAACATGATACGTTGATGAACTCGACTAGAGGGATGTAACCATAAGTTGAAAACAAAAACTTTGCCATAACCCGAATAAGGAAGATCAGAAAAGTTGCGAGAATTTGAATTGAGGAGAGTTATTAACATCGTTAACATGAGATGAAATGCATGACCCGTTAACCTATGAAATCTGAGGTTAACGTTAAAAGTATCCAGTGCTACGGAAAGGCATAAAGTAAACATTCTCCCCCCACCCCCTGCCCATATCAGGTTTAAAATAAAAGAAGGGTTTGGTCGATCGTAAATAATTCCAGAATTGCTGAATTAACATAATTTTTAACAAAAGACAAGCAACTCTCTCTTCCAAGCCCCGATCTTCGGCTTGATTTCTTGACTTGCAAATGAAACATTTAATAACATAACACTCTTGAGACT
The DNA here is from genome assembly GCA_932178445.1 of Andricus quercusramuli. Lineage (NCBI taxonomy): Eukaryota > Metazoa > Arthropoda > Insecta > Hymenoptera > Cynipidae > Andricus > Andricus quercusramuli. Next base: position 20,899 of record CAKNXH010058861.1, read on the forward strand.
CTTTCACCCTGAACCTATAAATCCACTACCCTTCGAAAGATATGGGAACATTTACTGTACAGGTGCATCTGAAGGACACAGAAATAAAAGTTAGCTAGGCCACACAGGAATACCAAGGAATAAATAACCAGGTATGAAAGTATAATTCAAATGGTCGAAATAAAACATGAAAAAAATGTACGGAAATATATAATTAAGTTCTCATAGAACAATGGTTATTTTATGAATATAAAATGAAATTTTACCGTCAAACAAGAAACAAAACAAATATTCAGTACCAAAAATGTTGAAAAGTTACAAGACTACAAATTTGAAGATGGAAAATGTAAACTATCATCTATTATTCCAAGTACCCCACACATACTCTATCCTGATCACACATGTTTAAACTGGGTGTCAACTTAAAGTATTTTACTCCTAGCTTTTGGTCAAGTAACTAACAACTCTGAAAAATCACACAGTCTCTCAAGTTTTCATCAATGACTATACGCAGTGGCTCCCAAAATGAATATCTAGGCGTTGGTCAGCACATAATCAAACAAGCGCACTCCAAGTCCTGTATGTCCAATGGTGTTATGAGCCGCACATAGTGGATGTTACAGTAATGAGAAGGCTGGTGAGTTGTCCTGAAATGAGGTCGTGTAACAGGGAACTTTACCCTGTTACAAAAGAAAGAAAAATTCTCACATATGTTTCTTTTTAGATTAACAATGCAAACGTCCCATTTTTGAGAATTCTGCGAGGAAGTCTCGCCCTAAGTGGAACTGCAGATCTTTTCAACTCGAGGACCAATCGAGGTGCTCTCTAAACGCCAAGAACCCAGTACACCAGGAAAATGAGAGACCAAATTATTGAACAACTCCCTGAAATCTTGTCACAGAAAAAAAAAATACTAAATTAAGCAGCTGCCAAATAGGGATAATAGTTCACAGACATGGGAGTTTCTTTTAGAATTGTTAAACTACTCTCGTCATACCTTACATCCACGAACCATAGCGCACGTTACAATGGGTATGCGTCGAAACGCTATGTACCATGTTCTGGTGTCCCGCAAGGATCGAATCTAGGACCTCTGTCATTTTTAGTATACATAAACGATATAGCTCAGTGTATTCAATCAAAATGTCTACTATACGCGGATGACATGAAGATCTAAGCACTGATATCTGATGTTAGGGATTGTGTGAAAATGCAAATTGATCTACTTAATTTCGTAAATTGCTTACAGGGAGTAGATTCAACGTTAGACCTGGGTATAATCTGTGACTAAAGACTACAAATTGATGAACAAATCAGAAATTTGCTTAGCTCTGCAAAACGGGTCTTAGGATTCATAATTCGCAGAAGTAAACCGTTTGAAAATATTGACACAATTCATTTACTGTTCGATGCATTAGTAAGATCGAAGATGGAATACGTCTCAATAATCTGGTCACCTTATTATGCTAATTCTATAGGAGCACTTGAAGGCATTCAGAAGAAATTTCTGAAATCCATGGTGTGGAAAGCGGAGGAGAGATACCCTGAGCGGGGATCGGAATACACTAGTCTCTTACAAAAATTTCAAGTTTGTTCTTTGGAAAATAGAAGAATCTATGCTATAATCTGATTTTTAATTAAATTAGTAAGAGGTCAGATAGTGTGCCCATCGTTGCTGGGGAGTCTAACATTCCGTGTTCCTCAATACGAATCCGGATCACGAGGCCTGTTCTATCTACCGAAGCCTAATTCGAACCTCACTCTAACATCACCAATATTCAAAATATGTAATAGTGTTAACTATCCTAATGACAGACAGAATATGGGCATCTTTAAGGATCCACTACCTGTTCTCTTAAAAGCTGCATCGTACCACACACCAAATTTGTAAAACTTGCAAAAGTTTCAATATCTCAAGCTTCATGTAAAAGCTATATATATATATGAAGGTATTAACCCTTTTATTGGTACTCTGTACTGTTGGGTTTCAATAAAGTATATCAAATTATATCAAATCAAATCAAACTACCCACTCATGCGATCGTCAAGGGACGACGATCATAAAAGGGAGTGATTTGTTAGGCGTGAATTTGACATTTGTAAATCAAATAATAATCGCACCTAACCAGTCAACCACCCAACTTATAGTTATTACATAAACATAATCATCAATACATAATTTTAAGGCTAAATGTATAAGAAATCATCGAATTAAGAACGGTCGGCACACGCACACACCCACACTGTGACGCTATCAGTGCGAGGCGCACGGTCGACACTCGTATACACACGCACTATACGCTAAGCTGTTTGAGGCGATAGTGTGTGTGACGCTATCAGTGCGAGGCGCACGGTCGACACTCGCAAACACGCACTATACGCTAAGCTGCTTGAGGCGATAGTGTGTGAACATATACAACCACACTCCTTGCATTACAATTAACCCATAATAGTAACAGTCAGAAAAAGCAGAAGGAAATTAGGAATAATGAAGGAACATTCACAAATAACGAAAAGGGTAAAAGACAACGAGTAAAAATTTTAAATAAACTGTAAGAAAAGAAAGGAATAGGAAATGGTACAAAAATCGAATTGCAAATCAAAATTCAATTTAGGATTCAAAATAGATGTCATTTGCGATTCCACTTAATTATGAACTATCAGCAACAATACTGACCGTTGAAATATTACTCTGATAAAGACTATAGGAAATTATAACCATTGGGATTTAAAGGGCAATGAACCTTCCAATTTCTCAAATCCTATTAGTCTTTCAATAAAAAGTGGCAGTAGTTGCGAAAATGCAGGTTCATCAACTTATAGAAATGAGTGGAATCGAAATGCAAGACCATCCAATTATTGGAAGTAGTGCCGCGGAAGAACACCTATCGGGCGTGAGAAATGAAATTTTGCAAATTACGAGCAAATGCTCGCCCACAGGTGTTCTACGGCCGAAAGCAGTGCCTCCTTCCACCGATCAATTCAGAGTTTTAAAAGTAACTCGAAATCGATCATTCTTAAGTCTACGGTTCGACCGGAACCATTAAGAATCCGTCGGAAGGAATTTCGCGTTCGCTTTTAGTACTTACCTGTCTCGATTTTTCGTTCGCGGTTCGACGTAAATGAATAATGAAATCGGAAAGAGTGTTCCCGCTATTGCTAGGAAATAGGTTACGGGAGTCAGTTTAACTTCGCGGCAAGTTGAGGTTTTTCTTTTGGAACTTTAGTTTCCTAATTTCCCTTTTAATTCTCTGACTAAAACAAAAAAATTAAAAATACGCAAAATCACACGGGGAAATAAGGGATAAAGTTCCGAAAAGCGCTTACCTCCGATTGATTTAAAACTCCGTATACTTATGTATTTTGACGCGTTGATTACGAATATGATAGTGAAAATACCCGCAAATTTGATTTTCAAGGTCAAAACCCCAAAAAACTATAAAAATTTCATGTTTTTTCGTTTATTTCAGTAAATAAAGAAAAATTACAAAAAAATTTCAAACAAAAGTTGTAGATCTTTCAAAAATACATATTTTATGTTGGATATGTTTTTACCCTACGACTGATAGTTTTAGAGAAAATGGACGATAAATATTCCCGTGGCGAAGTGCGTATGTATGTATACCATTAAGCCATTTCCCTCTCGGGCTAGGCGTGACACTATCCGATTCGGGTAGTGTTTCTAGGTGGATAGTTTCTTGTAGTAAATAACTACAAGTGTGGGTTCACCACACCCACGACGGGCCAATAGCACGCAGTATTCCCGAACGGTCACCCATCCAAGTACTAACCGTAAGTAGGCATTAATGCTAAAAAAATGGGTTAATGGCAAAAGAAATGTTTCCACGAAACATTAGGGAACAAATGGGGATAGTATGCGTCCTACGTTATTTCTGTGACCAATCAAAGGGTTGCCGTCGCGCCCCCACCATGACACGTGGGAAAGGGGGTCATGTGTGACCTAAATTATTTCTGTGGCCAGTCATAGGGGTGCCTTCCCGCCCCCCCCATGACACGTTGGAAAGGGGGTCGTGTGTGACCCAAATTATTCCTGTGACCAGTCACAGGGGTGTTTTTCCGCCCCCCATGAGACGTTGGAAAGGGGGTCGTGTGTAACCTAAGTTATTTATGTGGCCAGTCATAGGGGTGCCTTCCCGCCCCCCATGACACGTTGGAATGGGTGCCGTGTGTGACATAAGCAATTCTACACTTCGTACCGACATTTCCCTTCTTTTCTCTAAAGCGGTCATTCGTAGGGTAAAAACATATGAAACATAAAATATGTATTTTCAAAAAATCTAAAACTTTTCTTTGAAGCTTTTTTGTAAATTTTTATTATTTACTGAAACAAACGGAAAAACATGAAATTTTCATAGTTTTTGGGGGTTTTGACCTTGAAAATAAAATTTGCGGGTATTCTCACTATCATATTCGTGATCAGCACGTCAAAATACATAGGTATACGGAGTTTCAAATTAATCGGAGGTAAGCGCGTTTCGGAACTCCACCCGAAAGAAGTACTTCCTAGATTAGAAAGAAAGCCCTGTAGTAGGGTAATATCCAAGTAACGGTTAATTTTTTCGTTTCATTTCATCCGGGGATATTATCTGAAATTTTTAAAAGTGTGTAAACGGAAAACAGATTGAATTCGAGCCTCTTAATTGAGAGTAGTTTAGTAACAAAATAGTCGGACGACAAGATTGTGCATCGTTTCTCCTGAAATTTGGTAAAGTACTGTATCAATCAATTTTTACACAAATACACACACACCAACACATTTGCTCTGTATTTTATATATATATATATATATGTAACAGGCGGGTAGGAGTACTATCGACAATATCTACGTGATGCAGCACGTGGTGGATAGAGAATTAGCGAAGAAGGGGACGAGAGTGTACGCGTTTTTTGTGGATCTCAAAGCCGCGTTTCCATCGGTGGATAGGGGGAGGTTGTGGGAGGCAATGGAGGATAGGGGAGTAGAGAGAGGCCTAATTGAAAGGGTAAGGGAGATATATGAAGAGACCAAAGATAGGGGTCTAAGGCAAGGTTGTCCACTTAGCCCAACGCTTTTTGCAATTTTAATCGCGGATATGGAAAGTAAGCTGGAGGCTGGGGTGGTAGGAGGAGTAAGGATAGGAGGGGTTAGAATTTGGTCACTAGCGTATGCAGATGACATAGTGTTGCTGGCAACCAGCGAGGAGGCCTTAAAGGAGATGATGAAGAGGTTGAGAAGATACCTGGATGAAAAGGGGTTAGAGCTGAATGCGGAAAAGTCCAAGGTTATGGTGTTCAGAAAAGGAGGGGGAAGGGATAAGGGAAGGGAGTGGAAGTGGAAGGGAAAGAAGGTACAGGAGGTGAAAGAGTTTGTGTACCTGGGCTTCGTGTTTCGAAGGAATGGGGGAGTGGATGGTCACATAAAAGAGAGAGTGAGGAGGGCAAATGTGGTGATGAGGCAGGTGTGGGGGTTGGGAATGAAGTTATTCGCAGATGACTTTGGAAGGAGAATGAAATTGTTTGATTCACTAGTGATGAGTGTGCTATTGTATGGGGTAGAGGTGTGGGGGTGGAAGGAAAGTGAAGAGGTAAATAGAACGCAGGAGAGGTATGTAAAGTGGACCCTGGGGTTGGCAAGGAACACGCTTAACTATATTGTCAGGAGGGAGACGGGGAGAACGAGTGTAGGAATTCTAGCAGGGAGCCGGGCGTGTAAATATGAGGAGAAATTTTTGGAAGAGGGGGGAAGTAGGCTGGTTAGGGAGTGTTGGTGGGAGAAGGAGAACAAGGGAGGGGGTGGGAAGATGGAGGCGGAGAGGGAACGGTATTTTAGAATGAATGGATTGCAGATGGATGAAGTGAGAAGGATGCACGAGGAAGGAAGAAAGGTTTATGAATTGGTTAAGCAAAACAGCATGGAGAGAGAGAAGACAGAAGGGGAAGAGAGAATAAGAGAGTCAAGATTTAATGGGAACTATGTGTGGATTATGCCAAGGGCAAGAGCGCAATATTTGTGTGTGAAAGGAGAGAAAGCAAGTCAGGAACTTATAGCGAGGATGAGGTGTGGGTGTATGGAGGGTTTCAATAGGTTTTGGCTCTCTCGAGAGAAGTGGATGTGTGAACTGTGCGGAAAGGGGGATGCAAGAGTGGAGCACTGGCTGGAGGAGTGCGGGGAGGTGGAAAGAAGTGAGATAAGCATGGAGGCATTGTTGCATGAAAAGGGGGAAAAAAGGGCAGTAGCATGGGTGAAGGGAGTGGTGGGTAAGGTGGTGATGAAGAGAAGGAAGGAGGAAGAGGAGTGGAGAAGGAAAGATTGTAAATAGGAGAGAAAGTAGATATAAGTAAGATGTAAATATTGTAAATAGTAGATAAGTAAGAGGTATTAGCTGCGAAAACAGAGGTTGGCAAGCGAGGCAATGCGAAAAAGTAGGGACATGCGAGCGAGGCGAGGCGAAGCGAGGAAGGCAAGGCGATACGAGCGTGCGGCTTAGAGATAAGGAATGGATGGATGTTAGTTTTTAAGGCTTAGTTTTAAGGAAATTCTGTAAAAAATGGATGTGTAAGTAAGTCAATTTTTTAAGGCCAGCCGACTGAAAAATAAACGTGTATCTATCTATCTATCTATCTATCTATCTATCTATCTATATGTAACATGTACCATTTAAATATAAACCTGTACTACACACAATGTAATCTGTCAACTATTATTCTATAACAATTCTATACACCCAAACTCGACAGCATTTAGAAAAGCCCTGAACTAATAGGGCAGGAAATTGGCACATAAAATATCAATACAAATTTCATTGCAAGTATTATTATTTAAACTCCCAGAGTTGGTTAATTGAGTAAATTCCCTCGAATTTATTTAATTAATAAATCCTCGGATGTAACAGTCATCATGTAATGGTAGTTTTTTTATTTTCTAAAATTAAGCAATTTGTAGTTGACGAGTATCTATCGAATTTATTGAGGAATGGTAAACCTATTATGCCTTCTTCTGGTAAGGGAAAGTCATTATCCTAAGTATTCCTAATTAAGATGTGTTGCACTGTTCGATTGATGTATATCATTTCTCATTACGAAGTTTTTTATAAATCGATGAGTCGGTTGATTTAATGGTAGAGCTGTTTCTTTTATTAAATTGCGTGAAGAAACAGAATCTATTAATAACCTATATTTTCTTCCGTCGGATCTTCTTCCTTGTATGGATTGCAACCGTCCAGATGTTGCTGGTATTTGGCATTCTCTTTGTAATCTATATGATCTTGAATTTCTTCTTGTGTCATTTCCTGATATTCTGAACAATTTTCCTCTTCTTGGTTCTCCGAAGAGTCTATCTATATCTTTTGTCATTCTCACTTGAGTTCGTGGTGTTCGTTTGCGGTTTTGGGTATCCTGAAAATTTTGGGGATTGGTATAACATTTTGTCGCCAGATGTGCTATTTTCCCGCATTTATAACATTTTATTTTTAACACATCTGCTAAGGCCATATTTTTATTTGATACTTTTAATGGTGCTGTGTTTGCTTGAGACCTTGGTGTAGATGTTAATATTTGAGGTCGTGAAAACTGGGAATAGGTTTATTCATGATTGGTTTTATTATTCTCTTTTTATTTTTCTCCTTAATCCATATTTCTGCCTCCAATGCTTCTTCTAAAGCTTCATTTAGATTTTCGGGTTTCATCGGCCTTACTTGTGTTGAAATTTCATCGCGTAGATTCATAATATATTTTTTAACAGCTGCCTTTTCTTCCATTTTTAAAGCAATCCTTCTTTATTTTCCTGGATTGTGTTCAGATTGTAAGGCATAGGTTAGTTCATTGTAAACGGTTCTAAAGCGTTGACTATAAATTTTTACGGTTTCAAATCCTTGTCGCACGTTTTCTAATTTTGATCTGTATAATTCTACTGAAGTGGTTACACTGAGATTTGATTTTAAAGCTGCATCTAAATCCTCGAAATTGTTTATTCGTACGTGTCTAATTGCTCTTTTTGCATCACCTATAATTCTTTCAGTTAAAATGTAGTACAAAAGCAAATTAGGGTTGTCACACTGAAGTCGTGCGCGTTCAATAGATTTAATAAAGTCTTTAACTCCTACATCGTCGTTCCCATTCAAAATTTATTCAGTTCTTATTATGTCCTCAACCGGGATAAAATCAATGCCACCTTGACCCTGTTCTCACTTGTTTGTATTACGAGGTGTTCTAGTGGGGTGGTGCGGTTGAATGGTTGTCCGAATTATTGATTACATGGAGTGGTTTAGGGTTGCGCGGTATACGTCTCTCCTTTATTTCTTCACCCTCACTCTCATCGCTCGTAATGTCAGGGTTATCTGTTACTATCATCCCTTTAAATCCTAACGATTTCCAACGTATGATGGGTAGTGCGTACTGCGTTTAGAGGATTTGTAGGTGAAATTTCTCTCTTTGACTAATTTTCTCGTTGAATTGCGTGACAGGTCATCTCAATAATATAAATCAAACATGGGGCACCTTGGGGACCCTTCTCTTTGATTGTGCTGTTGGCGGGTGACCCCCACTAGAACGCTTCTAGAAAGTCTAGTAGGGCTCACGTGGCCAAAGCGTTATGTTCCATGTGGGGTCCTGACCAGTTTTTCTCCTTAGAGCCCGATTTATGGTAGGGATACTATTTAGAGCCCCATTAGAGCCCTTTCGAAAGCTATTTAAATATGCAAGAATTTTGTCCCGAAATTCGGGACGACTAGCCTATTTTCACCATTTGGCTAGCCATCCCGAAAATAATGCACTTTATTAATTTTACTGTTTTTAACTAGACACAAATTACCAAAATTGACAATCTAATTTTCACCATTCGGCTAGTCGTTCCGAAAATTATGCATTTCATGAAATTTCTCCTTATAACTAGACAAAAATCGCCAAAAATGTTAGTCATCTCGAAATTCGGGACGACTAGCCTTTTTTCACCATTTGTCTAATCGTCCTGAAAATCATGCAGGGGTGCCCCCCCCCATGAGACGTTGGAAAAGGGTTAGGGGGTATGAACTTACATTATTTCTGTGGCCAGTCACAGGGGTGCCTTCCCGCCCCCGCATAAGACGTTGGAAAATGGGTAGGGGGTATGAACTTACATTATTTCTGTGACTAGTCACATGTGTGCCTTCCCGCCCCCCATGAGACGTTGGAAAAGGGGTAGGGGGTGTGAACTTAGATTATTTCTGTGAC